>PVIR01017694.1:0-34401 GCA_004026965.1 Petromus typicus | reverse complement strand
TGTAAAATAAGGTGAAAGGGGACAATCTTGAGATTGTAACAAAAAAGTAAGGAAACAAATTTTATATATATGGGGGGGTGGTAGGGTGGGTGGGGCTATGGGAAAAAATGAGAATTAAGTTGTGTCTTATACTGGTACAAATCCCCATTATGGAGTGCAATCATGATGTGTATATTTAATGTACCAATAAAGATAATAATAAAAAAAAAAGGTGAGACTATAGACTGGAATAAAGCAGAATATTTGTTTGTCCAGTTGCTTAAAGTTCTCAAAAGATCTAAATCTAGACTATATATATCTATATCTGTAGTGAGAGACCTAACTACCCTGTCCCCCCTGTAAATGTAGAGAAAATCATCATAGGTAACATGCAAATCAATGGTTGTAGCTGTGTTTCAATAAAATTTTATTTATAAAAAGTCGGGCAAATAGTTTTACAACTTAATTCATTTGCTCCTTTTGTAAATAAAATCAATTTAAATTTTAAAAGTCATAAAGCTTTATTTACAAAAAGTTCTGCAAATAAAACTTTATTTACAAAATCTGGGCTGTGGGTTTTAGTTTACTGTTTTCTGCCCTAAACCAGCTTAACTTGGCTGAACTACTTCCTTACTTTCTTCCAGAAAGAAGCTCAGCACTCAGTTATCTTTGTCCCTTGACCTTGGAAGTTGATGCTGAAAAAAGAGGAAAAACACAGCTGCTGTTTAAGTTTCATCACCTTTTATTGGACAAATTGTGTACAGATAGAGGAAAAAGTTAACATTTATTCAGTCTCTCCTAATCGTAGGTTCTGTGTTGAGAGCAGTCTGAAGATTAGGGTACACACGTGATGTAGGCAGTGAATTTCAAAGAAGAGGAAACTGACACTCAAGGAGGTGAAATTCTTCCTGAAGGCCATGCATGGGAAGTGGTGGTCTAGGGTCTGAACAGCTCGGACTGTCTGAGGGGCAGTGCTTCTAACATTTCACAGTGCCCAGCTCAAGGATCCCAATTGTTCTCCATGACTCTTCCATGAAGGCCCAAAAAAGTAGAGATGGCGCCACAAAGGCAGCAAATTCTGAATTGCACAAGCTTACTGGAGAGACAGGGGTCCAGGGAAGATCCCACTCCCACAGCAGTGTGCCTCTACGAGGCTGTGCAGCGAACAGCAGTGCAGCAGAGCAGTACCTACAAGTAAAAATGAGGTGGATCACAAGCTTGCGTGGATGTTGCTGCTGCACTGCACAACCTCTGCACCCAGCTTCTGTGGGAGCGCTGGGGGAGAAGATGGAAGACGCCTCCTGCGGGGCCTGGCATAGATTTGATGTCTGCATACCTAAGGACAGCTGTATCGTCATATGGAGCCTGTCGCAAAATCAGCGAGATTACCCTTGGTGAGCCACGTCTACCACACAGCTCCTGTTTCTCATGTGGAATGGGACTCTTTGTTGATGTCTTGTTTTCTAAGGTTCATTTTAGTTCTGAAGTTTAAATATCACATCTTGATTTGCAGCGGGCTAGGGCTGGGATTCTCCTTTCCACAAGTCTTCAGCCTGCTTGCGCCACTTCCTGCCTCAGCACTTGGTCAGGTGTGCCAGGCTCTCCTTTGTAGGTCCCCCAGACCATGTGCATCTGGCCACGGTCCAAAGCAGGTGAAGAAGACCCGCCATGCCTGGTCTTCTGGGCCAGTGTAGCCCTTTGCTCCTGGAGCAGAGTGTCTGACCTGAGGCGGGCGGGGGCCTGGGGACATCTCAGCAGAAGCCCTGGCTTGCTCTGTCCTTCCATGTAGGGTGACAGAGGCCCTCGCCTTCTGGTCCAGCTTGCATTTTCCCTTTCCTTTCCTCACTCTCCTACATATTTGAAAACAATTACAAATGCATGTTTGTAATCATTTGTAATCCATGTTCTTTGTGGAAAATTTAAAAAACCGAGATTAGCAAAAAGTAATGTATCTGCTTACAGTACCATGACCCTCTCTCTCCCTGTGTATCATTAGCAGCGCACTGGTGTGTAACCCTTTGGGTCTTTCCTCACCCATGCTCTAACAAACTGCATATTTTTCCTTTTGCCTCTCTCCATTCCCTCCTTCCTTTCTCCTCATCTGTTGTTAGTGCTCAGGTCCACAGTCCTCAGTACGTTTGCACTTGTGGGTAACCCGTCCCCAGAACTCTTCATCTTGCAAAACCGAAACTTGCACTTTCCTCCTGACCCCTCCCCCAAGCCCTGGCATCCTCTCTGCCTTCTCACTCTGTGACTTTGTCTGTTTGACATGTCAC
The DNA here is from genome assembly GCA_004026965.1 of Petromus typicus. Classification (NCBI taxonomy): domain Eukaryota; kingdom Metazoa; phylum Chordata; class Mammalia; order Rodentia; family Petromuridae; genus Petromus; species Petromus typicus. The sequence continues at coordinate 32,146 of PVIR01017694.1, read as the reverse complement.
ATACATATATGTGGATTCATGCAGTTTCCATCTACATGACTGCCTTACTCGACTGACCATAACGTTTTCCAGCTTTTTCCATATTGTAGGTTATGTCAAAGCTTCCTTCCTTTAAGTTTGAATATTATTCTGAGTAAATATACTGTTTAATCATTCATCTATCCATGACAGTTGGCTTTCAGTTTAGCTACCACAAATAACTGCATTTGTATTCGAGTGCATGAATATATTTTTGATACTTTCTTTTCTATGCTGTTGAGTATATACTGATATGTTTCCCCTCCCCGTTCTCCCCCCTTCTCCTTCCCTTTCCCTTTTCTTATCTTTGGTCTTTTTAGTACAGAAAGTTCTATCCAAGGCTTCCTGTGTGCTAAAAAAATGAGCTATATTTCCAGCCTTTTAAAAAAATTGAATTGTATTTATGCAGTCAATGAATATCTGTCATTATTGAATACTTTTAGTACTATTTACCTGATACGTTTTAGGCTTTCAGTAACTCCCTTCTCACTTTGAGGTCATTCTTCATGTTTCACTGTGTGAAAAACTTTGACCACTAGCTCAGTAATTGCATTTCCTCCCTTTATATTCTCTTTTCTGAGAGGAGCTGACCAAAGGAGCAGACTCTGCCTGAGCTGACACCCAGGCCTGTCCTCGGCCTCTTCTCTGCTCCAGCCTCACACATTCACGATCAAGCTGTGCCCCTGCTGATCTGCAGACCTGAAGCCTTTCTGGGGCCCTGGAGAAAACCTAGTCAAATATTTACGTGGAAGAATGTGCATTCCCTACCCTGGTGCTTTGATTACCGTCAGGGTCTTATCTGTCCCATAGAAGGAAGTAAGAACATGTATTAAGTTGTCAACACTGGAAAAATATAAAGTCCAGAATAGACCTGGGAAATTTCCCTTATGTTTTGCTACATAATATATCAGAGAAGATGAAGGATTGGACTGGGAGAGGGTGACGGCTGGGAGGAATCTGACGCTGAGGAGGTTGCCCCGAGGTCAGCTGCATTTTGGCCAACGGTGCCTGTGCCTTCTCATTGAACTCGGGGTGTCTGCAGTGATCAGAAGGCTCTCAGGGCTTTGCTCGGCTTGCCTCCACACTTGACTGGCCCTTCAAGGGGAGGGAACTGCCCATGGCCAGCGCAGGCCTCCATCCCAAGCTATCTAGTAGAAATGCATCTTGGAGGAGATTCATCTCCAAAGTGGGATGAATGCCATGGAAAAAGCTCCTGCCCAGCCGCCAGGAGCACTATTCTGGGCTTCTGCCATTCCCCCTCCAGTCCCAGCCTGGAGAGGTGACAACCCCTCTCAGAGCCCCCAATATCTTTTGTCTGTCAACTGGATACCCTATAACTTAACATATAGCATTTGGGTAAAGATAGAATTGGATGATATGTGTAATTTTGTGCAATTTTCAAGGTTTAGTTGGTTGTAAGAGGTGGAGTGAGCACACCAAGTTTATAAAATCTCCAGCAAGAGGACAGACACTGGGTTTGTTAGAATCTTGGACACTGTCACCTGGACAAATACTGATTTTTATTTTTAAAATCTTGAAGGCAAGATGCTTAGTAGTTCAGAAACTTCAAAATGAAGAAAGTATGGATTCAAATCAGTACTGTAACACTCGGGACTACCTTGAAAAGACTCGTCCTAGCTCAAACTCAAAGACACCATGATTCCCTGTGTACCATGCGATGTCAGTGTCTTCTGTACAAGAAAAACTGCTCATTCACCCATCCATGTATTGGATCAGCAGTTCCTGAAGATTTACTGTGTGTCAGAAACCACTAGGCACCACAGACCCTAAGTTGAATGAATCTCATTTTTGCCTTCAGGGTTATCCTACTCTAGCAGAAAGGTGTCTACTATGGCATGGATATGACTTGAGTGTGTTTCCTAAAACCTCATGTGGTAGAAGCAGAGCTGCTAGTGGGCAGATGTCAAGAGCTAAACCTTTAGGAAGCAAAGCCTAGTGAAAGATGAGTGGATCATGGAAGGTCTGGGTCTTAGAAAGGATTCGTGTCATTCTTTTGGGACCCCCCCATTAGTTTTTGCAAGAATGAGTTGTTACAAAATGAGTAATTCCGATCCCTGATTAACTTGTGCTTCCTGCATTACCCTGGACTTCTCCCTTTTACACACGGCCAATTCCCTTCCCATTTCATCACCTGTTGGTGGTGCAGCCAGGGGCCTCAATGTGCATCCATTTACCTATACATGTCTCTGATTTATCATTCTTTATGGCTGAATAATATTCAATTTTATTTTTCAAAAAACATCTCCTTGGACCAGGCATTTAGCTCAGTGGTTCTGGTGCCTGTCTTGCAAGTACAAGGACCCAGGTTTGATTACCTGGTAACCACTTACAATACTGGGCGTGGAGGCTCATGCCCACCAGCAATTAGTACCACATACCACAGTGCCGGGTGTGGTGGCTCACGCCTGTAATCCCAGCACTCGGGAGGCAGAGGCAGGAGGATTGCTGTGATGTGAGTTTGAGGCTGAGCTCAGCGCTAGCCTGAACTGCAAAAGTGAGACCCTGTCTAAAAAAACAAAACAAAACACAAACAACAACAACAACAACAAACATCTTCTTTATCTAGTTTCTGACTGATGGTGATTTGGGCTATTTCCAAGATTTAGCTATCTTTTTTTTTTTTTTTTAAATTTTTTTTTGAGACAGGGTCTGGCTTTGTGGTTCAGGCTGGCCCTGAGCTGAGCCTCCAACTCACATCACAGCAATCCTCCTGCCTCTGCCTCCCGAGTGCTGGGATCACAGGTGTGAGCCACCAGGCCCAGCACTGTGGTGTGTGGTACTGGTTGCTGCTGGGCGTGAGTCTCCATGCTCAGTATGGTATGTGGTTACCGGGGATCGAACCCAGGTCTGTGCGTTTGCAAGACAGGCACTGGAACCGCTGAGCTAACTCCCCGGCCCAAGATTTAGCTATTTCAAACTGAGCTGCTATAAGCATGAGAGCACATATGTCACTGGTTTGATGCTTTTAATTCTTTTGAGAATATACCTTCTAGGGAAATAGCAGGGTCAGATGGGAACTCTACTCCTAGTTTTTCAAGGAATGTCCAGACCGATTTCCATAATGGTTGCATCAGTCTACATCCCACCAGCAGTGGAGAAGGGTTCCTTTGTCCCTATGGTCCTGCCAGCATTTGCTACTGGTTGATTTCTTGATAGCAGCCATTCTTTCTGAAGTGAGATGAAATCCCTGTGTTGTTTTCATTTGCATCTTTCAAATGACTGGTGACGGTGAGCATTTATTCATGTTTTGTTTTTTGCATCTTTTCCTTCATCTGAAAATTATCTGCTCATTTCAGACAGTCATTTTTGAACTGAGTCTTTCAATTTGGGGGATCTGATTTTTAAAAGTCTTAAAAAATACATTCTAGATAGTAATCCTTTGGGAAACAGCTGGTAAAAATTTCTTTCCCACATCATAGGTTATCTTTTTGTTCTGTTGGTGTTTGCTCTTGCAATGCAGAAAGTTATTAATATGGTGAGATCCCAGTTGTTAATTCTTTCTGCTAGTTTCTCCATGCTGCTGAGATTTTGTTCATAAAGCCTTTCTCTATGCCAGTGTCTCCTAGAGTTCTACCTAGCCTGTCTTCCAGGAGATTTAGTGTTTCTGTTTTAGTATTTCCATCTTTAATCTACTTTGATTTCAGTTTAGTGCATGATGAAAAAGGTAAGCCTAGCTTTAATACTTGACAAGTTGAAACTCAGTTTTCCCAGCACTATTTATTATTTTGCAATGTCCTTACATAGTTATGGTAAAATGGCCCAGAATTATTTATTAGTTCAATTATTTCCCAAACAAAATAAGCTGCAGAGAAATAGGATACTCATGACACACAGCTGACATATACTGGAGGTGGGTCTCAAGTCCAGAGAACCAACGTGGACGAGAAATTTTACCATTTTTCTCTTTACCCATTGTCCTATATTCAGCCAGTCTTTTCCATAATTATCTTCATAGTCTTGAGATTTATCTTCTTAGACATTGACTACTTTATGTGACTTTCTTTATAAAAATGCTCTGAATTACAGGATAAACTTCCAATCTCCTAGGATCAATGGAATGCCTTCAATATCTTCTGCCTGCTAGGAGTTTCAGAGATGTAAGGACAATGGGTGCAACACCATGGGCCATGCTATGGTGATAACTCAGCACTAAACTATGCAGAAGAAATGTGGGAATGCAGTTAGTAGAACAAGCATGAGAAAGAGGATCCAGGAGCTCGAGAAGCCTGAATAAGATTTTAAATTGTGCATGACATCATAGGGTCAAGAGCAGTCAAGGTGACAAGGAGGAGAGAGAGTGCACTGGTGCTCTCTGCAAGAAGCCACACATAATTTTGTGTTCCTAGATCACAATGTACAGAATGAGACTTACAGAAAAATGAGGCTGAATCCGAGCTGGTCCAGGTCCCATGGTCCTGTTAAGTGAAAGAGTTTTGACTTCATCCTACACAATTTGATAGGCTGAATAGGACTTGAACAGGCCAGTGTCCTCTGCGTTTGGGATTTGCACTCATGAGCCGGCCTTTTCTAAGCCCTAGGAAGGCCTGTCAGGACTCAAGGCTGGATTGAAGGTGGAGAAGGAAGCGGGGATGTGTGGAATCGGAGCTGGTCTGGGAGCAGGTGATGTAAAGTAGAAAGAAAGGGCAGTGGTGGTAACTGTAGAAGTGACATGATTTTCACGTATTTTTAGGAGGGAATTAATGAAAACAGATGAAGAAGTGACTGTGAGAGATAAAGGAGAAAGAGGAGTTAGGCTGATATATGTTCTTAGGAGTTTCCAGACTGGGTAGAAAACATTTCCTCACTCATGGTGATGCTGCACCAACAGCCAGGGATGAAGCAGAACCTGTCTTTAGATATATTTGAGCTGAGATAGTAGCAAAGACCTTTCCTTCACCTTGATATTACAGTCAAGACTGTTGAATAGTCTCTGACCCATTTGTCCTTCCTGAGCACTTCTGTGTCAGACCATGTTTCCCACAGTGAGATCTGATCGTGTGATGGAGTTCAGCGAGGGAACCGGTCTTTCCACTTTCAGGTCTGATAGTACTCATTGTCTTGGTCACTTCCTCCTTAGTGAGACACAGTATCCCCCACTCAAAGGAAGCGAGGTTTATTTTGGATCACAGTCACTGTCCATAGTCGGTTGGCTCCACAGCAGAAATGGGATGGTGGGAGGGCTCAGGCAGAGCAGAGCTGCACCTGTGATCCTGTCCAGAAAGCAGAGCAGGAAGACAGGATCCAGGAGACACATCCGCCTCCAGCCAGGCCGCACTCCTCACAGCGATCAGCTCTGGAGGCCCCAGCATCCAGCCACCTTCCTCACACATGAGAGTTCTGGGAGACATCTTAGATCTAAACATTACACACTCTTGAATGTTTTCTTCTCTCTGCCAGCCTGACGCAGAAGAACCTGTGGAGGCTTGAAATGAAAGGAGACTGGCCTTTGTGTTGCTGTGTGGACAAGATCTGACCATTGATTAGTAATGGTTACTTTGGACATCTACAAACAGAGTTTGTTTGTGAAAGCATTAGCTTCATCCAGCAGATGCACCCTTTCTGCTTCTGACTTCATCCGGAGAGGAAAGAGCATGATATGGAGATTAACTCTTCATACCAGTTTCTACCTGGTAGGTTTGGTTACTTTGCCTCATTTACTCCCATGGCTGCTTGGAGAATTTTTAACATTCTTATTTTGCAGAAGAAGAAAAATATAACCCTGAAATTTGTTGGTTTGCATGAAGTTATACCACATTCCACTAGACACGAGGGCACAAGGCTATGTGTCACATGCAGTGTCTTAGGAAATTCATCCTCTCTACTTCTCCTCCCGTACTTAGAAAGCAAGATTGCAATGAAGAAGAAGAAAAAAAAGAAGGTTAAAGAGGAAGAGAAAAAGAAAAAAAAAAAGGCTAGTCAAATGAAATTTTCCTTATCAGGCAGAGTAACGGATTTGTGCTCAGGGTGGAAAATATGTGTTCATGATGACCGGAGACAGGACCAGAGGCTGCTCTTGGATGCAGCTCTGTCTTCCTGTCACCATAGCCCTCTCGCTTCCACTATGAGGCTCTAGGTTTTAGCCATACGCGCCTACTTTCAGTTCCTTAAATGTGTTGTGCTCCTTCCTGCCCCAGGGATTTTGCAAGTGCTCCTTCCTTTGGTAGAAGACTTACCCCTCCATTCAGCTGGCTGATATGTATGCATTCTTCTGCTTTCTTCTTATATGTCTTCCCTAAGGAAGACTTCCTTGACCCAAGACTGGAGTATGTCCCCCACATGCTCTAGACTTCTCCTTTGTGGTAAATATCTGAATTTTTTTTTAAGACAGGGTCTGGCTTTGTGGTTCAGGCTGGCCCTGAGCTCAACCTCCAACTCACATCACAGCAATCCTCCTGCCTCTGCCTCCCAAGTGCTGGGATGACAGGCGTGAGCCACCACTCCCGGCACTGTGATATGTGGTACTGGTTGCTGCTGGGCATGAGTCTCCACACCCAGTATTGTTATGTGGTTACCGGGGGGATCGAACCCAAGTCCTTGCGATTGCAAGACAGGTGCCGGAACCACTGAGCTAACTCCTCGGCCCAACATCTGAATTTGATTGTGTGATCTTTGGTATATTTCAGCATGCAGGTCTGTTGTCTCCATTAGATTATCATCTCGCTTAGAGGAGGGCTGGAGTCTGCATAAGTGGATATTTTTATCTCCTATACGTAGCATAGGGTGAACATGAAGCAAAGATTCTTTTGTCTTTGCAAGTAGTAAAAAAGCAAACTTACAGAAAAGTCGCTTTTCCAAATGCAGTTCTAGAAAACACAATCGCATGTGACATTCTAAGATGAATCAGGCCACTCAGTGCTGGACACTGACTTAAATCTAAACCGTGTAGAGTGTGTTCCTGTTTCCCAAGCAGAGTCAGAGTGAGAGCACTCCTGCAGATTCCCCTTGCTGCTGAGTCAGTCGTGAAGCCCTTTTCACTCACTGTGGTCTCTGCACTCAAGACCGCTTTCTGTTGGGTGCTGACGTGGGGGGCACTTGGGTGGCACTGGGCCCCAAGGTTCACCCTAAAGGAGCAGAATGCATTCTCCAAAGCCTTACTTCTGGTGAGTAGGAGTCTGCCTCCTGTCAGACCCTGTCCTAGCTGAGCAAATTCAAGTAACCTGGAGCCTCATGTCCCCTGTGAGGTAGAGAGAACCTTATCTTTCCAGACTATCCACTGAGGTATTTGCAAGGCTAAGATGTTCTAATATGGACCCACATGCCTTCTAGGGAGTCTGGGACTTAATAGTTGCTCAGGAAATTTTAACTGACACTGTCTGCTAGAGTTAATGTCAGATGCTGCAGACCTTCTGCCTGTGTACTGAAAAATCAGCAGCTACCTTGTTAAGGCAGATGAGTCTTTCTATCTTTACTGTGTATAAAATGCAGATTTAGTTCCTGACAATAGCAGAGGGATGATAACAGTGAAATGATGGTCTAATCCTGACAGTGTACCTTCCTCACAGGGAGTCTTTCCCTAATGAGGCTACAGAACGAGTGAGGTCCCTTTTGATAGATGACTTGATCACTGGGAATGGATGCAACATTCAGAAGCTCCTGCTCTTTGCATTAGTTGCTCATGTTCTCCAAATCCCTACTATGTTCTAGATATGCTCTGCTGAGCCTTTTCCCCTGTATCCATGATGAATTCATCACAGTTTTTCCATTCATGATTTAAACAGCTGGCGTCTATGGGGCTGCCTTATACAGTTACGAGAAGCAGAGCTAGTGTTTGAGTCTAAGTCAATCTGAAGCTTAATTCTGTGAACTACAAGATGCGTTAGATTATTTTAAGATTTTTTTATTAGCATGTGCTTGTGATAAATACTAACTACGTGAATCATAGGGAATCGATGCATATATCTCTAAAAGTACATCTTGATCTTTGTTACTTCTTCCCCTCCCTTCCCTCCTGTTTTCCCCCCACTCCCAGATCTCCTTCCCATTTCCACAGTCTGTCTCATGTTTGTTGTCATCGTCTCTCTTTTATTTTGCTTTCAAAATTATATATAATTTTGGTTTCTCAGGTAAAAAAAAAAACTATGAAACATTGCATTTTCTATTTTGGATTTATTTCTCTTACAATTATAGTATCAAAATGGCTCAATTTTCCTATAAATAACTCAAATTTATCCTGTTTTATGGCTGAATAGGACTCCATTATCATCTATATATCACATACTCTTTGTCCATCGATGAGCATGTAGACATCTCCCAAGGTTTAGCTTTTGTGAGTTATGATGCTATAAGTGTACATATGCGTGTGTCATTGCAGAGTGATCATTTTGCTCTTTTGGGAAGATGCTCAGAAGAGGTACATCTGGGTCAAATGCAATTTCTATTTCCTTTTTTTAAAGTATCTTCATACTGATTTGCATATTGGTAGGATGAGTATACATTCTGATGAATAATGTAGAAAGGTTCCTTTTTTTCCCACAATCTCACTAGCATTTGTGGGTTTTTTGTTTTTGTTTTTGTTTTCTTTTTTTAAGTTCTTGTTCATAGCCAATTTTTTTTTCTGGAGTAGGATGAAATTTTAGTATTGTTTTGATTTGCATTTCTCTAATGGCCAAAGATGTTGAATGTTTTTGTCATGTACTCATTGCCTATTTACATTAGATTTTATCCCTAGTAAAGCACACTTCATGGAAAGTGAAGAGCAAAAATACAAGCAAGAAAATTTAGCTCAGCATTAACTTTAATAGTAATATTAGTAAATATGAATATCCTGGCAACTTCAGAAAGATCCAGTTTTCTTTGGAATGAGAACTTTCTATTTCCTTTTATGGAAGTTCACTCCTTCTGGCTTTCATTTTTCTGTACTTGATGGTGGACAAAACCTCCTGGTAGAGCAGATGGTTAGAGGGGTAGAAAAGCACTGCACTAGAAAATGAGCCTTTACTTTTCTCTGAGTCCCTACTTTACATGACTTTGGGGAATCCATGCAAGATTTCTAAGACTCATTTCTGTTCATAAGAGAAATGGGCACAATTAGATGTTCTACTTGCCTACATGTACAGATCCATCAAGATAATTTCATATAATGTTATGAAAAGACATCACATCATGTTGAGGTGGTTACCACTTTGACTTTACTTTCCTACATCTTACAGATGTAGTTGGCATCCTGTTCTTTATTAGCATTTATAACCAATTAGATCGAATAGCACAAGCTCTCCTTCTATGAAGCACAGTACATGTATCATGAAGTGTTTGCATTTTTACATACAGAAATGTTTTCCATTTGGAGGAAAAACAATTCTACTTTGAGGCTGTGGACTCAAGCCACTACTACAGTGAGATTCATTTGCTTGCCTTAACAGAATGTGAATTCTTCATCTGTGGACAGCTCTGTTACACAAACTTGATCTCTGACTGCAGCCCATGGTCTTATCTACTGAGTATCGTTACTATCAGAATCAAAGTCAAGTGCTGTAGAGAATCATCATTTCAGAGAAATGGTCATTTCTGGCCACAGAAGCCTGCTTTGGGTGTTGCTGTTACTGTCAAAGATCTTTGATGGAATTGCAGTCCTGTGCATTTTGCACTTTGCTACCTGACTAAAGCTTTTTCTCTGGTCTCTTTGCTTTATTTTAGGAGTCACAGCTAGCCAGGAGCTGGTCATGTGGTCTCACCAATTGCATTTCCATAATTTTATGACAATAGCTAGATGCATTAATGTTCCTAGAATAAACATTCAACAGAGTCTCCTAGAGTTACAGAATAATTTAGTTTTATTTTTGTTTTTTAAATAGAAGCATCTTTGGAAAAGAGAATAGGGCCAGGATTCTGCTTTGTTCAGGTCACCTTGAACGTAGAGTCTTTCAATCTTGATTCTCAATAAGCAGATATTTCCATGGACCTTAAAGAGAAAAAAGAGAAGGGCAGAAGAAGCGTTTCTTAATATTTGAGAGGGTTGAAAATTGCAAACTTTATTACAGGAAGATGGAAAGGAGAAGGGCATTCTTTGCCCATGAGATTGCCTGAGCAGAGCAATGCATGGTAGAAGTCAGTGACTGGCCCTAGGAGGTCCTTTGTTGTGGTGGGAAAAGCTGCGCTGTTGGAGTTTGGAGCCATAAAAGGCCTCAGTGAATACGAAGAGTTGGGGCTGAAACACAATTGGAAATTTTGACATCAAGCAGCCAGTGTCCAATGCCAGGCAGCTCCGTAGACACCTAGAGGCAAGCCACAGGGGTTGTTTGCTCTTTGAACCAGCCCTGCATTGTAGGTGAATTGCCACATATATTTCTTCATTAGCAGATGTGGAGATGAACACCGAGAGAGGTTAAGAGCTCAAGGACATTCTGTTTAAAGAATGTAGGTGTTGAAATGTGGTTTTAATACCACGCCTAATGTTTCTGCTTGGTAGAGTCCTGTCACGTCCGTGAACTCTGAGCTTCACTGGCTAAGAGGTGATGTTTACTTTGATGTCTCTAGGGATCCCTGATTTGTGGATTCTGAAATAGAAAGAGGCCAGCATTCATCTGTAAAATCAGGAATTGTTACTGTTTGCCCTCTCCTCATTCAGAACCATCTCACTGTTTTCTTTGGCTTCACGGGATGATGGAACTTGTCTAAAAAATTCTACACAACTAGAAATTTTGAAATGTTTTTGTATCAACTTTGATAAGGTAGACTGCAATCACTGATGTTGATACCATCGTGGGAGACTAAGTGATTTTAGGAAAGCAAAAGAAATGTAAGTCTATAAATAGCATTAGAGTAGGCGAGGCCTCTCTGTGGCCTTGTAGACTGGCCTGAAGAACTGACCCATTGGCTCTGTATCCTGAGAGTAGGAGTGCTGCATCTCAGGGCAGGCAAGGGAAAGGCTGTGGGAAAACCGGCCCTTCGGTGAGCTGTGTTCTACTTATTGTGAAAAGGAGTTCACTTTGGCAGTTGTCCAGTCTGAGGTGAAGAAGTAGCGCTGGCATTCATGTGTACAAATCGTGGTAAGTCACTTGTCTAGAACCTTAGCTCTCCTACCTTGAAGATGAATTTACACCATCTTCCCTGTGCAGGTCTTATGCAAATGCTGTTAGTGTACAGACATCTAAACTGGGCTTGGCCCATAGCAAGGACTTACAAAGGATCACAGCAATTCGAAATCAGTTCTTTTCTTGAAGTCCTGAATGTTATAATTAATTCTTTGCTCTACACGAAAGTCTACTATAATAGTACTTATGTGATTACATTCCTAATTGGAACCAAGTGTCATGGAGCGTATAAATGGCCAAAGTGCTCAACATCGCTGATGAGAGTGTGAAGTACCCCCGTCACTGCAGAGATCCTGTTGACCATTTCTCACAAATTTAAACATTCACTTATCATCAATCAGCTCTTCCCTGAGGTATTCATCTAAGAGAAGTGAAAGTATGCATCCACAAAAAGACTCAAATATAAATGTTCTCAGCAGCTTTACTTGGAATAGCCCCAATTTGGAAGAGTTCAAATGGCTGCTAACAGATAGATGGACAAGCAAATTGTTGTATGTCCATTAATTTAAATATTATTGCTCAATAACAAAATGAATAAACCATTGATACTACATAAGGGAGAATCTCATAGCATGTTGTGAAAAAGAAGTCAAATACAAAATAGATGTCATATTATATGCATGAAACTCTAGAAAAGAAAGACTTACCTAAAGTGGCATGCTTGACTAGTGCAGAACAGATTAGTGGTTGCTTGGAAGAAGGAACCAGAATGAACTGATTTTAAAAAGCCATGGGGAAATTTCAAGTTTTCTACTATGAGTGTGGTGGTAATTATGGGATGGTATACTTTTGCCCATTCATCAAAACGTGTCAGGTACTTAAGATAAAAAAAATCTATTGTATGCAGGTTTTGATGCATTAAAATTAATTCAACAAAAGCTAAATGGCTCTCCTTTCCCAAAAGGAAAGGACATCATAGTACTGATAAGAATGCCCACAATTTCTCATGTGCTTACATTGTATTGGGCACTGTAAGTTTCTGTGTATACATGTTTAATTATACAGTTATCATCTGAAGTATCAGTATTATCTACAATTAGAGATGAGAAACCAAGGACTACAGAGATTTCACAGTGTTTTTAAGGCCGTGCATTAGTTGTTTGCAGAGCTGTGGTTCCAAATTGGATCTTTCAGATTCTCAGATTCTAGATTTATTAGGAGACTAAACCATATAACCTCAAAAATTCCTCTAATTTGAGATTCTAGGAATATTTGAAGACATCAGGTTTCAGATGCTGGATCAGCCAATAAGAATCAAGCATTCTCCTGCCAAAGCTGAGCATTCTGTGAGTCATTCAGGGAGTAGCACCACAGCTGGCCAGTCAAAATGACAGTGTAGATTCCCGGGGAGATAATCTGAAACGGCTTCTGGAGCATGTGAATGTTGGCACTTGGGCTGAGCAACAAAGTGTGGTTTTCTTTACTGTTAGGGCCCTTAGAGCATTTCTGAGACTTGACATGAGGTTGATAAAACAGCATTCATGTCATCTAAGAATAGTTTGACTCATCTTCTGATAATGATTTCTGGGTTTTTTCATAGTCCAACGTATTTATCAGCTTATAGTGCTAAGTTTACAAGTGCTTAAGAAGACTTACTATTCATCAGACCAACTAAGGTAGGAATTTCAGAGCTCCAAAAATCCTCTTCTATTTTCTCTGCCCCTGACAAGCTAAGTCCTTTGGGCAACTTGCTTTCTGAATCCATTTCCCCATGTGTGAAATAAAATAAGGGGTATTTAATTACTGTGTAATCTTTAATTAGGAGTTTAATTTACCAGTCTGACAATAAACCTACTGTTTGTATAGCTTTATTGGCAAGTGAAAAAGAAAACCGTATTAGTCAGATTTATTGTAGCACAAAATGACTCGATTATCAGAGGCTCCTACTACAAGTTTTATTTCCTGCTTAGAGGTTTTCTGATCAGGTTAAGAAACACAGAATGATTGCTTTTTTAAAAATAAAGAATAACCATAGCTAGGATTGGAGTCCACATATATTATGTTGCTTTTTTTTTTTTTTGCAAAGCTTTTTCCTCTTTCTCCAAGGTTCCTCATTTGAGTTTTAAGCCAATAGTTCTGACCCACATGGAAAATCTGTTCTGTTGGTCCTTACACATTTCCTTTAGAGTAACTTTTAAAAAACTGAAATGGAAATATGAAAGAAGAAAAATAAAAATTATCAGTGTTTGCAGTTATTTCAATGAACTTCTAAAGTTTACAGTTGAAAGATCATGTTTGTTGACTACCCAGAAAACTTGCATATGGAGGAAGCTACTGGGGGCTCTTCTCACCTCCCCTGGCAGGTGTGGTCTTCCAGGACTTGCTGTAGGTTTCCTTAGGTCCCCATGTACATGTCAGGGTGACTTTCCAAAGCTACCACTTCCAGGAAGCAAATGTAAAATATAGACAAATGACCCCAACTCTGACCTTTAGGAAAAAGCAGCATGAAACTTCTTCCCCATTTTCTTCTTTCTATGAACACAAATGACATCAGCAAAAGCCTCATGCAAAGGAGTGAATCAAACCATCTTTTGCCCCTCCTTGGTGTCTATAGCACTGTCTGACCTCCTGCAGGCTCAAGCTATGATAGTGAGTGATGTGAAGAACAGGGTCTTGCCCTCAGGGGGCACAGTTGGAGGTGAATTCGGAGCTGTAGATGGTAGAGGCTGGGCTCATGTTCAGGTGGGTCCCTGCTGTACTCATGTAGCTGCACTTGGTTCTTATAATCGCTCTGCACTGGGCTTGTGTGTTTATTACCATTTCAACAATGAAATTCCAACAAGTGAAGCTGTTTGTCTGGGATGACATACTTGGAAGTTAGAGCAGGTAAGATGGAGAGAGTGGGGTCAGGCTCATGGCTCTCTTGTTTCACAGGGGCAGGGGAGTGAGGGTGGGGTGTGACTGACAGATGAGAGGCAGTCATGAAGCTCCACCTACAGTTTTTGTGAAATTGAGCCTAGGGCCTATATACTAAGTTACATCCCCAGCCTTTTAAAACAATTTTTCTTTTTTCCCTTTTAAAATTTCCCTTTGAGACAAGATCTCACTAAGCTTCCCAGGCTGGGTTTGAACTTGAGATGCTTGAGTCCTCCTCCCTCAGGCTCAAAGAATGCTGGGATTGCAGCTGTGTGGTAACACGCCCCACTCAGTTTACTCTTGTGTGGACAGAAAGCAAGAGGTGTTTCTGAGAGCTGATGCATGCGTGACTAACAGAGTGAAGGGGAACAAAGGAAGCCTCATTTCTAATTTTGTCTTCTTGTGGCACTTTACCAAAAAGCCCCTCAAGGTGGCCGGAAGTTGGAAGCCTCCAGGGGAGAAGCCGTGAAGGGGCATGCAAAGGGACTGGCTGGGGAGAGGCCTGAGCAGATAGAAGGCCACGTCCTGGCTTTCCCCTGAGTGTCTGCCTTTTACTGGCTGCTAAGGTTTCTTCCTTCCTGCCTCTCATTTGCATAGTGTGACATCCATATGGTGTTGTTGTATTTACCTGTTCGAGAACAATGACTATGTAAGCACAAGAAACCAGAAGCTCTGACTTTCAGAAGCTCTGCTACCCTCTCTCCTGCCCTCTCTCTGTCCTGCCTGAGCCTGCCCTTTTGCCCTGCTGACTTTGATAAATAAGCTACCTGCCTGGGGGAGAAGATCCATTTCTTCCAGTAAGTGGGTGGCACTGGGTGTCCGTCTTGATGAGGGGTCTGCTCCAGGGACAGTGTGCACCGGCTGCTCCTCTTCTCCTGTGGATGACCGAGTATTCAGGAAGAACATGGAGGGCATGGCGGCCAGCGCAGCTCAGACAATCAGACATGTTGCTTTGCAATTCACTCACCATTCTGAAGAGAAAGCCACTCAATATTATTGTTCTAGGTTTTGACTTTGCAGTTAAGTCACAATAGTCCTGGATTTTAAAGTTTTTATCTTGTATTGAAATAGTTCAGCCTTGGGCCGGGGAGTTAGCTCAGTGGTTCTGGCACCTGTCTTGGAAGCGCAAGGGCCCGAGGTTCGATTTCCCGGTAACCACATATAATACTGGGCATGGAGACTCACACCCAGCAGCAACCAGTACCACATACCACAGTGCCAGGTGTGGTGGCTCACGCCTGTCGTCCCAGCACTCGGGAGGCAGAGACAGGAGGATTGCTGTGATGTGAGTTTGAGGCTGAGCTCAGGGCCAGCCTGAACTACAAAGCAAGACCCTGTCTCAAAAAAAAAAAAAAAAAACTTCAGCCTTCCCTTATTCTTGGAATGTTTTATGATGATTCAGCCATTCATTTATTTCTTCTTGACTCTGTGTTATTAAACATCCACAAGTATTAAACTACCAAAATATCAAGTAAATAAAAATGATGGTAGCTATATGGCTAAAGGAAGATGCCTTTCTTTTTAAATATATGTAGAGTTTAATGTTTACTTATTAAACAACTGTATGTTTCAGGTGCATTGGACTAGATGCCCTAGATCAGAGTTGGAAAAGTTCTGGTTTCTGTTTTGAATCTGTTTAGATTGATTATTTTACAAAATCAGGGTCACTGTTACACATGGGCCTCAAGTTTTAGACAACTGGTGAACTTTATAACAATGGTAAATTTTATTGGCGTACCAGTTTTTCTGAAGTGGTTAACGACTTTCACTGAACTCATTATATTCACGAACATGACATTAAAAGCCATAGATTCTCAATCCTACCAAATTCTCTGTACAACACGCTGTGTGAGAGCTTGTATCTGAGTGTCTGCAGAGCCTTGTGCTCAGATGGGAGCTTGGGAAAGCACCTGGGATTTGGGGAACATCACCCAGCTGGTGCTGGGAGTGAGGTTCTGCGAAGAGCACCTGTCTCCCCAGCGCCCTCCTTGCCTTTCTGTTTCCCAGCCCCGGTGGTTCGAGGAGATTTTCCTCCCCTGTCTGCTTCTCCTATCCACATGCCCCAGAGCAAGCCAGCGTTGGACTAGACCTCTTAAAAATGTGAGCCAAAATCAAGCCTCTCTCCTTTCAGTTTTCTCATCTCAGCAACAAGAAGACACTAAGACACACAGATGGTATTCAACAAGTAGGCCCTGCTCTCCCTTATCACCTGCTATTCCTCTGCTGGGTTTTCTGAATTTGGGGCCTGGTGAGTCATTGTTGAGTCTTCCTCTCGAAACTAAACTTCTCTGAAAGCAGGTCGTGTCAGTCACCGCTGTATCCAGCAAAGGGCCTTGAACTCATCAGGCTTTTACATCTCTCTACAGGGCTTAGCTCTGTGTCTCATAGCCAAGGGGAGCACTGTGAACACTGAGATGATTAATACGCCCTGATTTTGTCACTTAGTTCTCTATTTGAGGCCTTGCATAGCCCTGATTCTGCTCTATCTCTGGCCACTGTGAGGTGTTTCAGCATCTCCTGAGGCAGAGGAAGGATAGGGAGCATTCCTTACTTGGCACGTGTGCACATAACATGCACAACCCCAATGCTTTGTTCCTTAACTATCATCTAGAGAAGTGTTTGGACACCATATTAATAATAGCTCTGTGAATGTGTGTGGCACACTGTTTTCAAAGGCGTTTATAAAGGTGGAATGATGAAAGCTTGCAGCACTCGTCTTGGTGGAGAGGGAACGTTAATCACCACCATGCCCATTCCGAAGGGAGTGCCAGAGACCCTGAGGCTGGAAGGGGTGTGACAGTTTGCTGGTGTGAACTTCGGGCCCTGCATCAACAGGGGGAGGGTGTCCCTCAGGCTTTTGCTTCAGTTCAAGCAAACCCCACAGCCCTATGTTTTTGATTATCTGTCTTTTCTTTCTTTCTTTCTTTCTTTCTTTCTTTCTTTCTTTCTTTCTTTCTTTCTTTCTTTCTTTCTTTCTTCTCTCTCTCTTTCTTTTTCTTTCCTTCCTTCCTTGTTTGCTTTCATGCTATTTCCTTTTTCCCTAACTTGCTTCCTGTCTCCTTTGCTTTCTCTCTCTTCCCTCCTCGCCATTAAAGTCCCTCTGAAACTGCAGGTATTTGAGTCTAAAGTTGCTACCGTGAGTCTAAAGTTGCTGCTGTTCCATTCGGGATAGTTCATCGCATATCATAGGGAACTGCAACAGCCGGGCAGAGTGCGGAGCCCTCTCGCTCCGTGTGTTGTGACTGTGCAGACAGTGGAGGCCCCCACACTGTGGCAGCCCTGTCTGAAGGCCCGCTGGACTTCAGTCCCATACTGGGCTGCCCTCCGTGAGCACAGCACCTGCATGTGCTGCTGTTCGTGCAGCTACTGGTGAAGTGTGTGCTGAGCACGTTGTCTTTCCACACATGTGTGTAATAGTCAGAATAAGTGAACACTCCCAGAATGCCCGCTTGTGCTTGGGCTCTGCAGGAAGTGCTTTCCATGTGCACAGTCCTCTCCAGAGCCGGTGAGGTTGGAGTGCTTGTCACATCCGCAGGTCAGAGGACAGAGGCCCAGAGAAAGGAAATAAACTGCACAGCCAAGAAGCGAGATCAAGACCTGTCTGGATCTAGAAATATGCGTGACTTGCTATGAGCGTGATGTGAATGAATGTCCTGCCATTTGCATGGTACTTGGTGGGGGTAGAAATTATCTCTTGCTTTCCATTCTTTTGCTCAATACATCACTTTCATTATTTCTCCATCATGATCATTCTATTTTCAAAATTTATCCATCAAATAGCTATATACTAATTATTAAATTTTTCTAGCTTCCTACTAATTGAGTGAATCTGCATGCCAAGAATAGCAAAATAGCTACTATTTTAGTAGTTCTTGCAAAGGGCTATTTTTAATAATCTATTGTTTCATAGACTCCTCCATACCCATTAATATTATTATTACTACCCCTATTTTATAAATTTAAATAAGAGTTCTAACAGGCAGAATTCCCCAAGTTCACATATCCACATAGGAGCAGAGCTGGAGCTTTGTCTGGTTCTGGTAACTCTGTCCCTTTGAGTTGGCTTCCTTTGAACTTTGACAGCCACAGAATGATCTCTGCTTCTCAACTCAGCTACAAAAACTGCAGGAGAAAAGAACAAAGATTCACACGTTACTAATCTGTTCAGCTGCACCCCGATAGCTGTGGAATAGTCGAGGAACACCTTGTTATTGCCTTAGATAAGCAGTTAGTCTACACCGAGAGGGTCCACGGGAGCAATGCAGGCAGAGTCACTGCCAGACTTTACATTCAGTTCTACATTGTTTGTTTAGATAAAATGGGAGCATGATAAGAGTGCAGTGAGTATTTGCTGCCTTCTTTAGAGTGTTGCTATGCACCTACCATTTTTCTAAGCACTTTTGTCCATTTCTCTTTCCTCTACCAAAAATCTATAATCTCTATCTATAGGAAGCCTCGTTTGTGTGAAGTATGAGGGACAAAGCGCTGCTCATGTGGGACTTGGTTCTGAAGATCCTGTGCACCTCATGAGTCGTGCACCGGGAAATGTCACCTGATGTGGGATTCAGGACTTCATACCTACTTCCTCAAGACAAATAAGGACCTTCCGATCCAGTTGCCTTGAAGTGTCTCTAGAACACTGTACCTTGGGTGACACAAGAGTGGAAATAGTAGTAGAGGGTGTTGGCATTTCCGTATTGCAGATGCTGGTGGCAGCCACTCTAGATCGTCCCTTCCACCTTTCTGAGAAGCAGCTCTTACAGGCACATGTCTGTCCTACTGAGGACGTGTCTCCAGAGACACTCAACAAACCCTGGGAATGGTGTATAGTGTGTTACAGAGCTCGTCTCTTGGGTTGGTGTTGGGTTATGGGAGGAGAGGGTGGAGATGTTGTCGTTGGCATAATATGTGGGGAGGGACAAAATTCAAACATCCTATCGAGTCCTTATGGTTGTGCCAGTAGTTCACAGTGGTGATTTTTTTTTTTTTTTTTGAGACAGGGTCTCACTTTGTGGTTCAGGCTGGCCCTGAGCTCAGCCTCCAACTCACATCACAGCAATTCTCCTGCCTCTGCCTCCCAAGTGCTGGGATTACAGGCGTGAGCCACCATGCCTGGCACTGTGGTACGTGGTACTGGTTGTTGCTGGGTGTGAGTCTCCACACCCAGTATTGTTATGTGGTTACCGGGGATCGAACCTGGGTCCTTGTGCTTGCAAGACAGGTGCTGGAACCACTGAGCTAATTCCCTGGCCCACAGCGGTGATTTTTGAGTGGGTTTTGTTTTCTTCTCTGGTTCGTAATTACATGGAATCTGACATTATCTTCTTATCTTCACAGTAGAGCTGTTATGAACAATTATGACACAGCATATGTGAAACTTAAGCAAATAATGAAATAGTAGAAATACAATAGCACTGACGTCAGCCACCCTGTGCTAAAGACACCTTCCTTGTCTTCCTTCCCTACCTGGCATTTTCATGCATTGTCCTCACAACTACCCGGTGGGTCATTATCTCTTCACTTTAAAGATGGGGAAACTTGGAGATACTATCGCTATTAATTGTAGAATCATTAAACACACAGTAAGATCCTGCCATCCATTCAGTTTGGAGGTGGCTGAGTGTGGGAACTGGAAAGCAGTGACAACCCTGGCTGGCCAAAGGCAGCCCTTCACATGCAGCTTCATCAGGTGGTGAGAACACCTGTGCACAACTGGGTTCACAAGAGGTTCATGAAAAGAGGAACTTGTTCTTCCAACAAAACACTTGTACTCGCAGTGGTGTGGGCAATGCCCAGGTCATTCTGGAATGAGCCCATCTGAGATGCCTGGATTGAACTAAAACAACCCAATCTGATGCCAACTGGCCACAGGATTTAGGCAACTCCATTACCTCATCGTCTTTGCTGTCTTGAAGAAACAAAGATAATAACACTTTCCCAAGGCTGGGGCTGGGTACGTCTTAATTTGCGAGTGTTTGTAAATGGCTTTGAAGATGGCAAATGTTATTTAAGTGCTAAGTATTATTATTTATTGTGGTTGCAAACACTGTTTCTCCTCCCTATTGTCAGACTACAAAACAATAAGGGAAATGGTCAAAGGGCCTCTGAAGTAGTCAGACATCTATAAATTAGGTAACGTTGGCCTGAGCTCTGTGATGGTATCTGTAAACCTAGCATTAGCTTTGCAGCATTTTTGTGTGGGCAGGCAGTTGCCTAATTTGCACTTAAACATGCCAACAGCAGGCCCTGGCACAGGCTGGGCACATGGCGGTGATGCAAACACTCTCTGGACAGGCCTGGGTTACTGACATCATGCTTTGCTGTGTTCCCTTTGAGATGCAAATGAGGAGTGGAGGAGCCCCTTGTCCTTTCATCATTTGCATTTAATGGAAGAGAATTAATGTGGATCGAGCCCTTCTGTGTGCCAGACACATTTATGCATGTGACTTCATTTATTTTCATGAGTGTCTGGTACACAAGGATTGAGTGCTCCTGTTGGACAGGTAGGACACTCAGGCTCAGGGAAGATAAATAATTTGCTTCTGATCAAAGAGCAAATTTGCTCCTAGCCAAGGCTGAGCTAGGTTTAGAATCCAGAATCATCTGCGTACAAAGGCCACTCCTTTTATTTGCTTTAGGCAACATTCCCTACTCTACTGCCCTCCTTAAATGGACTGATCAAGTTTCTCTAATCCTCTGCCAAAATCTTCTAAGGGCCCTCCTGGCCTTGAGCATTGTGAAGATCAGGGCTCTAGTGTGGCCTTGAGATCTGGCTCTGCATCCCCCAGCAGCTTGACCAGCTACATATGACATATGCAGTTGCCTGATCAGACCATCTCCTACACCGCTGGGCTTTTTCATGAACTACCCACAAAACTTGGTCTTCTCCCTAGTGCTCTCCAGCTCACTACATGTTTCTGCATCATTTTCTTGGGGATGCATCTCTGAAAGGACACAGTAGAGTGTGTGCTCCCTGGACCAAGAAAGTGAGCATCACCTGAGAACTTGTGAGAAATGCAAATGTGTGGGCCCCACCCTGGACCTGCTGAGCCAGAAACTGGAGAGGGAGGCTTAGCCCTGCAAGTGATTATTTGCTTACTCAAGTTTAAAAATCAACAGGGTTTCCCAAACTTCAAACTATGGATATGTTAAGCTACATAATCCTTAGCTTTGAGGGACTGCGTATCATATGAGAGGAGAAGTTCAGCAGCATCTTAACCTCCTACTTAATGTCTGAAGCACTCCTGGTCTGCTCCCTACTTGCCCTCACCGTGTAACCATGGGAAACATCTTCACATGTTCTGCCTAACGTTCTCTGGCAAGCAGTGCTGATCTACTGCCTTAGACTTATTCCTGTGTGAGACACTCCAGTAGCACCTTGGACAGCTGAGGTTTTCATTTAATTTAACCGTCATCACTTGCTCATGGTCAGTCTCTCATGCTGCATTCTCAGAAACTAATACACTCACTGCCTGGCATCTGGTGGGTTCTCAAGAGGTGCTGACTGTGCGCTGCGACGGGGCTGCACTGTAGCTCTTCAGAACCACCCCAAGCTGGGTCTGGCAGCATTTGCCTGCAATGCCAGGACTCTGGGAGGCTAAAGCAGGGGAATCTCAAGTTTGAACTCAATGTGGCTTGAAGAAACCATGCCTCAAGATAAAAACTCCAAAAAGGGCTGGGCTTGTAGCTCAGTGCAAAATTCCTGGGCTCAGTTCTCAGCACCACAAAACAAACAAATCTCCAAGAAACCCAACTCTAGATCCAAAGCTTTGAAAAAAAGACTGGAATTGGGGCTGGGATCCTAGGTGAACCCAAGGGGCAGGATCCTCAGATCCAGGTGGGCGGGGTCTTGAGATGAGTTCTAACCTGAGACCAGAGCTCTCATCAGAACCCTGGGAAAGAGGGGTGGGCATCCCTCTTTGGATAGCAAGAACGCAATTTTGTTTTGTTTTGTTTTAAGTACAGAGGCAAAGAATTTGACTAAATTCAGGAAAGAGAAAGAACTGTTCTTTTAGAATGATACAGCTGGGCCTAACGAAGATACCTCCATGGTAGTGTCACAGAGAGAAAAACAAAACCACATTCTGCTGGCAGGAGCAGACTTGACTCAGCATGCCTTGCGGTGGCTTAGTCTCTCCGCTGGTGATTCATTCCAGTTAAAGAGAGGGAAGAGGGCAGGTTCTGTTCCTTCTGCTGCCCCAAATTTCCTGCGACTGAGAATGTCTCTTTAGCACCCAGGTGAAGGAGAGCTGTCGAGCTGAGAAGAAGGGGCTTCCTGCCTGTAGCTCTTTCCCAGGCCGGTGAATGGCATCATCATCCAGCTCCTGGCATGGCTGTGGGCAGGGATGGCATCTGCCCTCGAGGGGCTCCTGCTGCTTTGGGAGTGGGCCGCGAGTGTCACAGGAGAGTCACAGCATGAGTCAAGCCTCCCAGAACCAGAAGAGCCTGGGCTGCAAGTTGTAGTTGAACTTTGAGAGTGTGTAAATTGAAGAGGCAATGTTTCTTAAGCTTAGACATGTATCTATTTTTTTCCCAAGAAATTATTTTTTCTTCTAAAGAAAATTTGAAGAGAGGAAAAAATGGAAAAAATAGAATTTTTTGATGTAAACATTTTAATTCTGGCCACTGCACTGTACTAACATTTTTCTTCACTGCATTTTTCACTTAAGATTATCTTTTAAGCCTATCTTGATGTTATTGCACAATGACATCATTTTCCAAGTGATTCCTAAGTCCAGTTTCAATGTGTCTGTGAATGCAGTCATTAAAATGCCCCAACTTCAGAAACAAAACTCAGTATTTTAGCTACTCAGAAAGATACCTTGAAATGTTAAAACACTCTTATGTAGTGCACAAAGAAAACTAACAGTTTCATTCTGTATCTTGCTTTATTTGGTTAGTTTTTGAGACAGCATCTCACCATAAGGTTCAGGTTGGGTTTGAACTCTGTGTAGGAGATGAACACTGTAACGGTCATGCTGTACTCAAAGAACAAGATACAGGAGAAAGACTCCCTCGGTGTCAGTGTCGCTCCGATGGCAGCTCTGATGGAAGAGGAGGCAGCGTGTGTGTTCTGTCATGAACATGACAGGAGATACGAGAGCATGACCGTTTTCTTTCCCACGCGGCACCTTATCATGTTATGAATGCCAGTTAGGCTTTGATTCCAGCTAAGATGTTTCCTAATAGAAATACTTCTTTCATGCTTGCAGCCATAAAATCCATCTTGAAAATGATGAAGAGAATGTCCTCACCCTCACTCACTCCCACTCTTCAAATAGATTCAGATTCCCCTGAGAGCTGGGTCTCTTCCTGAAAGAGTTAAGGATAATTTGTCCGTATGCGTATTTTCTTACAGAACTAAATGACTGAAGGGAACTGTAACCTGGTTTCAAATGCTTGTAGGTCTCCTCACTCAGGGTCACTTTTTCCCACTGTAATCAGACCTGGGAGGGCAGTCTCAAGAGCCAAACATAGCTGTCCAGGGAAGGAGAGGCTGCGCTGCCCTCCCGCCTTCCCCCTTCTGCTTCCTCCCTCCCTGTTCATCTTTCCTTCCACCTTTCTTTTCTTCCTCTTGTGAGGTACCAGTTTACTTTGAGATAAAATATGTGTTGAAGAGAAACTCACTTGGATAGTTATTATTACACTATCACTAGTTAATAGCCTTAATTTATTAACTGGTTAGGGTAAATCTAAATTTCCTGAACTGACTGATGAATGTGACTTTTTATTAAAAAATTTCATCTTTATTGGTACATTATGAATATACATCATCATCGCATTCAGCATCGACAGTTTGTACCAGAATATGATATAACTTGATTCTCATTTTTTTCCCTTTCCCCCCTCTACACCCCCCTACCCCTGATATACAATCTTTGTTTTCTTTTTTCTTTATAATTAACTTCAGACTAACTCAGGGCTACTTTGATGATCTTTTTCTCCTTCATCTCTTCTTGGTGAAACACTTCTATATCTCTTTATTTGATTTCTTGGGAAGAGGAGTCAATCCCAACTCTCTTCACCAGAAATATTTGTAGCATTTCCATTCAGCACAGAGATTCCTGCTCAACATGGAAGGTGCATTTAGACCAGGTGTCTTCTTGGCTCTGTTCAGAGCAGGCTTCATAAACAGCCACTGCTTGGTCATGTGCTGACAGAGTGGCCCACTGCTTGCTCTCCTTCTGGTGCACAGTTTACACTTGCACTTGGGTGTGACCAACAGAATATCATTGAAAATGCTGTATCCTACTTCCCGGTCTCCTTGATGTTGTCTGTGCTCTTTTCAGATTACCATCTTGGCTGCTGATAGGAGAAGACTTTAGCCTGGAAACTCAAAGTGGGGGACAGTGGTGTCACGCACAGCACACCCCTGTAGGACTTCACACTTGTGAAAGTTTCAATCAATTCTGGCACATGTACTCTTTGGGGATTTATCTTAATAATTTATGGTGCCATGATTGATATTTGTTATTTTTAGTAAAAGATTAAAAACACAAATTTCAAATAATTTATGTAAATCATGCTTATAATGTGTTGGATTCCAGGAAACCAAATTGTCCTCACATACAATAAATTTTATTATAAAGTCTTTCCCAGATTTTAAAAATGACCATTGCTGTTGCCAGGGAGACCACACGGGTGGAGGATGGAGGGCTTGGGGGATTCCAAGCTGCTCTGGGCGGCTTGCTCTTTGGAACTTCCGGAGCTGGAGGACTGATGCCTCCTTGCAGGCCAGAAAGGGTGTTTGGCCCTGGTCCTGGTTTCACCTCCCAACACGTGACCCTCCACATCCCATTCAGCCTTCATTAGTCATTTCCAGTGTTGTGTACATGCAAGATTTGAACCAAACCAGACCAAACTCCAGCTCTAAACAACAGCTAAGCACATGGAGATCCTGGCTGAAATGCAGCAAACTGTCTCAGGGCGGGTGGAGGGTGGAAGGGAGCAGAGTGAGAGGAGCACTGCCTTTGGGCAGAGCGCTCCCACTTAGGAACCGCGCTGTTAGCCTGTGTATGAGATGTTGAAGGACCATGTTTACATCGTCCATTGGCATTTGGGGTTGAAGTTAATAAGAGAGTCAGTTGACTACTCCTGCCTCCTCCTGTGGGTCTTTGGTTGGAAAGGGTAGGTGGGAAAGCACCTGGGATTGAGGCCACTTTTCTCCAAAAGCAAGAACATAGAAGAACAATGACTGGCATCTTAGAGATCTAGTGGAAAAGCTCCCACAGGTCATTGCTGCGTCCACCGTTGTGTGTGGACTGAAGGAAAGCTGTCTACACTGAGGTACTTCCTTCTCTTTTGTTTGTAATTACTGTATCAGTAGCTGTCATTCAGGCCATTCACAGATATTATTTGATTGCAGTTTAGGTATCCAAACTGGACTCATGAATATGCTCTTCAGTTGAATATATGCATTCATTCATATTTTATAAATATAGTTCTTTTTCACAAGGAACTCTGACTGGAGTCCTAGAATTTACCACTTCTATAGTTGTACACATTTTTCCAATTTTTACTATGTAATTATATGCTTCTATGCTACTAAATTATTTTTTATCAGCTGATACTTTCTCATCAGTTATCCATTGCTACTATACTTCCTTATATTAAATATCCATCCAACAGCATAATCTTTCAAACTAAGAACTTATTACAATCACAGTATATTGTTTCCACAGTTACTTAGGATACACAAATTATCAGTGAAGATCTTTAGCTTATACCTAGAACTTTGTAGGCATTCCTCAGTTATACTCCTAGGAATGAAACTTTTAGGCAAGAAAAAAAAACCATAAAGATATTCAGTCCCTTTTAAATTCTGTTTTTCAGCACCACCTCTTACTCTGATGGCACTACCATGCAAAGCCAAGTGGGGATGTAGCACGTATCATGTGAGTGGAAAGTTCACATCTGAGACACATAACCAAGAAGACAGAGGTCTTTCAAGGTTTCCGGAGGTCATTTATCTGAGATAGTGGACATTCTCTATGGTCCAGGAGCTTCTAAGTGTACTTTGAAGGCCCCAGAGCCAGAGCATGAGTAGGGAGCAGTGCCTATGAACAGCCTAGAGAACAGGAAATGCTGGAAAGAGCTCAGGGTTCAGAATTTGACCCTGACTTGAGATGGCCACGTACTTTGTATCTGTGTGAGCGCTGTCGACTCGGAAACTTTCTCAACCTTAAGTTTTCCAACTAAAGAGGTTGGGCTTTCTTGTTGTGCTCATGTGAGTGGTTAGGATTTATCAAGAAGGTCAAATTGGGACCTCAGCCAGGATAAGGGGAAATTATTAATTATAAACTTTTTGCACATTGGAAATTAGATAAAATGTGACTTCAGGAAGAAGCTTCCAATAAGGAAAACTCCAAATCATTTTCATTCTTAATTTTTTTTTTTTTTTTTAGGTTTTTTGAGACAGGGTTTCGCTTTGTGGTTCAGGCTAGCCCTGAGCTCAGCCTCAAACTCGCATCACAGCAATCCTCCTGCCTCTGCCTCCCGAGTGCTGGGATTACAGGCGTGAACCACCACACCCGGCACTGTGGTATGTGGTACTGGTTGCTGCTGGGCGTGAGTCTCCACGCCCAGTATGGTATGTGGTTACCGGGGAATCGAACCCGGGCCCTCGCGCTTGCAAGACAGGCACCGGAACCACTGAGCTAACTCCCCGGCCCCTCATTCTTAATTTCAATACTATCTTTTTCTTGATTCCCAATTAAAAATAAAGTATGTCATTAATATATTTAGATATATTTTTAAGACAACCAAAAATGATATAAGTAGATTGGTTGCTAAACGTCTTTTTCAGGAGGCATTTTAGATTACTGACAGAGGGTGTACAGAAGAGTCATCATTCCACAAGGGCACAGACCTGTTGGGGAAGTGTTAGGAGAAGCAGGGTCAGAGGTCCCAGCACTTTAGCTTCAAATGAATCATGAGCAGAATGATTGTTCTCCCAGGGTCTCCTCTTGGTCTCCTTTGACCACAGTCCAAGCCTGTTCAGTGTATCCCAGAATACTTTAATGCATCGTCTCAAGTCTCCTGCCAGTCTATGAATGCTAAGCCAAAGAATAGATTTCCAGCTTTGTGGACTCGCTTGCATGAACTTCTAACAAACTAGAGGCTTACTGAGTTTAAGAGGGTTGATAAAATCATGCTGATTTATTCCTTTGCTCCTCACTGATTCTTTGTCCATTGGACACTTATCCATTGGGAACCCTCAGGTATTAAGGTCAATACTATCTGGTGATGCTAAAGGGTGAGCAGTGTCAGCACCCTCCGTCCTCTGAGAGCCTCTCCAGCCCAGGCAGGCAGCTAGATGCTAATCACATGATTAGCTATCAGGGTTCATTGTGGTTAGCGATGTTAGGGAAGTTAGAGAACACCGCGGCAGGATGTAATTTGATGTCCCGACCTTCCTGCCATGTGGAATCACAGAAGAAGGCAGCTGGCTGGGAACCAGAAGTGGCTCAGGCAGCTCCAGAGTCGGAACTGCAAGTGCAAAGGTCTTGGGAGGGAGAGTGAGCCCGAGTCAAGCTTGCGGGGCTGGCAGGGAGGAGGGAGTACAGAGCGATGCGGTGAGGCGAGCTGGGCAGAGGGCCAGCCCAGTGTCAGGAACTTGAAGTCATCACCAGATGTTAGGTGGAGTGAGTGGCAAACTGCCGGAGGACTTTGAGCGGAGGATGATTGGAGCAGGTTTGCGCTCACAGAGAACTTCTGTGATTCCCTCGGTGTTTGGATTTTTCTGCTTGGGCACTGGGTTGGGCTTTTTAACACAACACACATTTTCTAAGGGACTGGCCATCCCAAAGGAGCACGTGAGGGTGACACAGACCCAGCCACTTAAGAGACTCAGTCCAGATTGGCTCTTGTGAGTGTCTCTCACTAGGCAGCTGGCACTCTTGTCTCTGGAGAGACACAGACCTTGGTTATGAGTTGATTTGACTCACAGGGTCTGAACTGGAACCTGAATCTTTACTCTACACCCCAGTCGTTGACCAATCCCCTCAGTGCCCGGCTTTCAGATGTTCTAGGAGAGCTGCACCTGGCCCCTGAGTGCTATTTTCCACCCCTCTCCCCTCAACTGTATGGGCATTGGTCCACAGCTGTCCTCAACCACACCATTCCTTAAACCTCTGTCATTATGGAATGCTGGTGCCTTTTACACACGATCAGCTCCCTTTTTGTTTTATTATTCACTATTACTATTACTAAGTATAACTTTCTCTTATAGAACTTCAGTTAGAAAAGAAATCTGTATGTATATAGACAACATGAGTGGACAGGCAGTGTCATAAATACGTGATCATAAATACGTTGACCAAGTCAGGGATGTAGATCAGTACTGCCACCACCTGCCAGGCAAGGGTGAGTTCCTGAGTTCCATCCCTGCTTCCACAAATAAATAGGTAGGTGAAAACTCTCCAAGCAAAGGTAGCGCTTTGAAAATGTAAAGTATCTATCCATGTATCACTTACAGCCACCTGTGCCCACCAGCGTCATGTATTTCTCAATGGAGGAATAATTTCCAAGTTGCTGGTGTGTCATCACCACCTCACTTTCTGCAGTTCATTATGTACCTTTGAGAGGCCTTTGAAAAGCAAGAAATGTACTTGTAACTTTCCTTTAATTTTAAAATTCTGTTTTACCTCAGTAACAAGAACAAGTACTGCTATTACCGAGGGCCCACTGTGTGCAATGGGTTATACGCACCTTCTAACTCCTCAGTCTCTGACAGGCAGGGGCTCTTACCCTATTTTACTCTGAAGAAAAGCATTACAAAAGCAAAATAGGTGGTCCATATGCAGTTGTGACACAGCGTGATTCCAAGTGTGGAGAGGATTTTTTATATGATCCTGGTGCACATGGGCTGTAAAGAACTGATTGTTACATATTTTGGAATTTTACAATTCAGTTGTTAAAGACAAGCACAGTTAAAATT
This sequence comes from Petromus typicus, assembly GCA_004026965.1. Taxonomy (NCBI): domain Eukaryota; kingdom Metazoa; phylum Chordata; class Mammalia; order Rodentia; family Petromuridae; genus Petromus; species Petromus typicus. Next base: position 3,283 of record PVIR01017694.1, on the reverse strand, counting down.
TAATTATATAAACATGAATAAATTATATTGAAGACTAAGATAACACTGAAACCTTATCACTTTCTTATCATTTTAGTACATTTTACTGTAATGTATCTTCTTGAAGTTTTTTTATATTTATCATATTTGTACAATGGTGATGCATGTGAATGAGATTAATGTGTTTGGTAATATCATCTTGGTAACTTGAAGATGGTCACAATGGGAGTATTTATACAGTGAAACTAACATATACAGCCAGCCAGGGCTTCCTGCCTTCAGCCCCCTAGAGCTGGTTGCTAAACATCCGGCTCTGATGGCCATACCAGCTGCACTGGGGCATGAGCAGGCAAGGCTGGAAAGGGCCATCTTGCCCGTACATAACACAAATCCGCTGTCTGAAAGGTCTGAAAGAATCTGAAGAATCTGAAAGGATCTGAAAGAATCCACTCTAATGGACAGGAAGCCCAGTTACGTAGATGAAGGTATGAACAGCCTTCCAGAATGTCAACATTTTGAATGATTTACTGGAACACCATGGTCATGTTGGAAACTTTTTTGATGAGTAAAAAGAAAATTACACAGCTAAGTATATTCGAGAGTGAAACCCATCTGTGTCCATGTGTGCCAGCCGAAAGGAGACACACATCCAGCGTGTGACCCATCTGCTGACAAACAAGCATTTCTCACACAGCAAATTTTTCAGGAATATCTCAAATGTTTTACTAGGTAATGTAGGAGACATTTCCCTCACAGAATATTCCCACCCAATTATTAAGCAGCGTTCATTATTGTTATTAATGTAATTCTTTGATATTAATGTGCCAATTACCAAGTGAGTAATTAGCCTACAGTACTTTATGTAAAAATAATATGGTAATTATTGCTCCCATTTCAAAGTTGAAGACTATGAATTTCATAAAGATTTAGGGAACCTACTCAAGCTAGGTAGCTAGGGAAAATGAATTCAGGAGCCCATCTAAAACTCTCAGATGTAAAGCCTGAATTCTATGCCAATTTCACGTTGCTGCCTCTGGCCTGTGAAAAGGACACAAGGTAAATTGCTTAATTGAATGAATGAATTAACCAATCAATTTTTTCTGAGATGTACTTTAATAAATGTTAATTGACCAAAAAACACAAACAAAACAAACAAAATTCAGCTCTGTCCAGCTCTCCCACCAGATTTGATTCTCCATCGTAAACTACATGGGATGGAATTTCTGGCCCAGCTGCACCTCCAGGTTTCTGATTCCAGCTGAACTCTCTCAGGTATAACAGTGAGACGGAGTGAGAAATCACTGCAGGAAACTTCTTTCAGCACAACTTCCCCTTGGAGTTATCATCCCACATGAGGCCTGAAGTTCATCTCCCAGACTTTGCTATCCAGAGACACAAGCACACTGTATGGAATATCTGGTGACAGAAGCAGCACGAGGCTGGAGCTAGGATCAGAATTTGGTCCTGGTCCATCTCTCAGGGCTGCTTGCCTCTTTGTCTCTGGGCCAGGTTACTTTACTTACAATAATAAGGGGAATGGTTTGCATAGGCCATAGCAGTGGTGTGAGAGTATCTTTGTATTCCCTTCATTCCTAACAATGACAACAAACACAAACCACAGAGCTATTGTCAGAGTTCCAATGCTAGCTGCAGCAAAGGCTTGCTTGAGGAGAGGAAGTAAACTCAGACCTGTACCTTGGTCAGGATTGCAAATGCCCCTTAAACAACTGTCAGTAACATAAAAGGTCCACTGACCCAGGTCTGAGGACAGCCCCAGGTAGAAGGTCATGAAAAGGCCAAGGGACTAGGTAGGCATCGAGCTCTGTGAATGCAGTTCAACTCTACAGAGCAATGTGGAAGTGAAACTACCCTGACAAGTGTTCTGTTGTTCATGCTCCGGTTCAAGTGAGGCTGATAATATGCTTTTGTTTTCTAACACCTGCCCAGTACCTTCTTCATGGTAAGTTCTGATACTCTGAAGGATAAAATGTTCAAATATGGTGGGCAGTACTGCAGATTCATAAGATGATGTGACAGTGTGTGCTGGGAAGAGCCTCTGGCCCTATTTCATTCTGCATGAGATTGTGAGATATATTTGAGTTGACTTTAGGGCAAGGGCTATCAGGGCTGTGAAGAGTAGAGATCCTGGCCTCACTTTTCATCTCCTGCTTCTGAAGCAGCTGGTCTTTTCCCCAATCCCTAGTTTTGTCCATGGCTCTGTGAGGCAAAATCATAAACAGTTAATCAACATAGGAACAAGGACCACTCCCTCTGTAATATCCTCATCATGCTCCTGCCTCATTGCCTTTGAAGCCCTGGGGTAGGAAGAAATATCTCTGGCCTCTCCCAGAATGGACAGTCTTTGAGCTTTCTGTGATTACTTTCTCTGGGTCAGAAACACCTCGAAAGCTTTGCCATCAGCTCCCAGAAAGATTTGTGAGAGATATCCTCTAAAGTTGCCAAACAAGTGACCACTGTTGTCCACCATAATGACCTCCGGAGGACTGGATACCAGAACCACGAGCTTCTGCTTTTCTTCCGTTTGTCTTTCTCTGTGGGGCTGAATCAGGGGACTTGGTCTCAATTCATCTCAGGGCACCATGCGATTTGAATTCTCACCTCTCGTATCCACTAGTGAAGGCTCAAGGGATCATCCTTTCTGGGAGCCAAAACTTCACAAAAATAATAGCTAACTTTACTTGACGTACTATTTGTGAGGAAGTCTATTAAGGTGTATTTTTAAAGTCACATTTAACTCAACAAGAAAAACTTCTTTTTTCCTTCAGGACAATGGAGACACAAAAAGCCTACAGGTCTAGCTCTAGGTCCCAAAGCTAGTGAGTGATAGAGCTAATAAGCGAACTCTGATTTGTCTGTTTCTATAGTCTTAACCTATATTCTCTTCACCTTGAGTATTTATGATGATTATGAATCTTCAGTAAGTTGGAGAAAGATTTGGGGTCTTCTAATCCTCCACCCCTCCCTCCTTCTGCCCCTCAGTTCTTCTCTCTTCCATTTTTTAGGCATAAATAGAGAAATAAATATGGTGGTTGTGGTGACTAAATGAAAAGATAAGGACAAAAAAGGACTTCTAGGGGCTTGAAGGTCAGAAGGTGAGACAGAAACTCATACAGCTAATTCTTGAAAAAGGCTGTTAAAATAGACTCATGTTTCCAGGAACTGACAACTTCTCTTCAATGACTATGTTTATGAAAGAACCAGCCCTGATAATATCAATGAGTTTTTAGGATACTCTTGAGGACCTTAAAAGATGATTGAGTTTTCTAATAAGTCTTTCTTGGTG
>PVIR01017693.1:12868-34734 GCA_004026965.1 Petromus typicus | reverse complement strand
AACAATACTGGGTGTGGAGACCAGCAGCAACCAGTACCACATACCACAGTGCTGGGCGTGGTGGCTCACGCCTGTAATCCCAGCACTCGGGAGGCAGAGGCAGGAGGATTGTGATGTGAGTTTGAGGCTGAGCTGAGGGCCAGCCTGAACCACAAAGCGAGACCCTGTCTCAAAAAACCTAAAAAAAAAAAAAAAAAAAGAGCAATGTTGCCAGTTCATAAAGATTATGTACCGAAGGACTGGACAGGACACGCCATTTGCATAGCCTATATTTCTCCTTAAACTTAAAAGCACAGGGACACCTTGCAGGCTGATAATGGCTGACAGCAGCTCCACCATCATTTAGAGTCCTTCTGCCTCTCCACAGGGATCTTTCTACCCTGCTTTACATTAAAACTGTCTTAATTCTTTTCTTTAATTTAAATCTTCATTGGTACATTATATATACACATCATCATCACATTCAGCATTGACAGTTTGTACCAGTATATGACATGGCTTGATTCTCATTTTTCTCCTTCCCCCGCACAACCCCTCTCCCCTACACGCGTAAACTTTGTTTCCTTTTTTCTTTATTATTGTCACATTCTTTTTTTCCCCCTAACCCCTACACCCTCTTTCCTTTTAAATATTTTCTATCTCACAATATCAATTATACATTTAACAATTCATTTACATCTTTACTTTCTCTTACCAGAGAAGATATGATATTTACACATCTGTGACCTATTTATTTCACTTACAAGGAAGTCCTCAAAGTACATTCATTTGAGTATGAATAACTCAATCTTATCATTTTTATGGCAGAATAATATTCCATTCTATAAAAGAACCACATCTTCCTTATCTAGTCTCCAGTTGATGGATATTTTGGTTGTTTCCAAGATTCAGCTAATACAAACTGAGCTGCTATAAATGGATGCACATATGTCACTGTGATATGTATCTTTTAATTCTTTTGTGTATATACCTAGCAAAGGAATGGCTGGCTCAAATGGGACCTCTAATACTAGTTTTTTGTGAAAACTCCACTCTGATTTCCACAGAGGTTGTACAAGTAAGTCTACACTCCCACCAACAGTGAAGAAGGGTCCCTTTTACTCCTCAGCCTCACCAACATTTGTTGCTGGCTAATTCTGAGATAGCAGCTATTCTTTGAAGAATGAGATGAAATCTCAGGGTTGTTTTCATCTGTATCTCTCTAATGACCAGTGATGTGGAGCATTTCTTCATATACTTCTTAGCTGCTCTTACTTACTCCTCTGAAAACTATCTGTTCATTTCAGATGCCCATTTCTGAATTGAATCTTTAAATTTGGGTGGGCTGATTTTTTTAAGCTCCTTATATATTCTAGATACTAGCCCTTTGTCTGAGAAACACCTGGTGAAGATTCTTTCTCATGTTGTTGGTTGCCTTTTCGCTCTGTTGGTGGTTTCCTTTGCGGTGTGATGCTTTTTAAAAGAATGACGTCCCATTTGTTGATTTCTTCTGTCATTTTGCATGCTATAGAGGTTTTGTTCAAGAAGTCTTTCCCTAAGCCAGTGTCTTCAAAGTTTTACCCAACCTACTTTGCAGCAGGTTTAGTATGTCTGTTTTAATATTTAGGTCTCTAATCCATTTGATTTTAGCTTGGTACATGGTGAAAGATAGGTCTAGCTCATTCTTTCTCTGACTAAATCAACTAATATTTGCTGAATACTCACTGCATGAGGCACTGTACAAAGCACATGAATTCAATGTTACTGAATTAATTTAATGTTACTTCACTCATGGAACTTACAGTTCTCTGTGAGCTCTGATACACAATGTAATAAGTCAATTATTCAAGAAAAGAATCATAAAGATATGGCAAGTATACACAACTCAGAGTGTATATGTGTTTATAGTAGGCTAGAGAGCAGAATATCAAGCAAGAAAGATCATCAGAACAAGTGACCATTATATTTGACTTAGGAAGCTGAATAGCATTTAGTTAAAGACAAATAATGTGCATAAAAACTCAAGTTACTGTACTAGAAACATCAAGGAGAAAGGAAAGTATTCCTTTCATTATATGTCAGGTACTTATTTAAAAAACTGCTTTTTCACTATTATCTCATAGTGTACTTTTTTTAACTCAAATTTTTATTGGTACATTATATATACGCATCATAATCACTTTTAGCATTGAGAATTTGTAACAGTATATGATATGACATGACTTAATTCTCATTTTTCCCATTCTCCTACCCACCCCACAACCCCTTGTCCCCATATACAGAGGCTTTTCCTTTTTTATTGCCATCACATTATTTTTTCCCTCTTTACTTATCCCGATATCCCATTTCCTTTTAAATATTTTCTATTTCACAATATCCACTATATATATATATTAGAACTCATTTCCATTTTCTCATACCACAGAAAAGATACAGATCTGTGACCTATTTATTTCACTTAAGAGGATATCCTGAAAGCACATCCATTTGAGTATAAATGACTCAATTGGTCGAATAATGCTCTATTCTATAAAAGAAACACATCTTCTCTATCCAGCCTCCAGTTGAGGGACATTTTGGTAGTTTCCAAGATCTAGCTATCAAAAACTGACCTCATGGTGTATTTTTAGAAAAATGAAAAGTAAGATACAGAGGTGGACCTTGGCCCAAGCTGAAGAGCTGTGTGGGGATGTAGAATTTTAAATGTAAGTCATAGAACCTCCTATCCTGCCCTGCCTTACTAAGCCACATTGTCAACTGAGAGATGACAAGACCACTGAAGGGGAGCTGAAAATTGTTCCAACAGCAACAGCACAGTATTCATTCCTATTATCTAACAAAAGAAGAATGTGGTATTGGTCATTTATCCTGTTGACTGATAGGGACTGAATTTGAGTGAGGAGAGGCCTGCCTTACTCTCTTATTGATCACCTCATCTATCTTTATATGTTGAAGTGGCAAAGGAAAGGCTTTGCCATGGTGCAGGATATTAACAGAAGAGGAAGTAGCACAGGGTAGAGAAGGAGGGGAATTCAATAATAGAGGAGTTCTGCACTTGTTACTCAATATTGGTATAAACCTAAAAAGGCTCTTTAAAAGACACTTCTTCATTTTGTAAAGAAATTATGACAAAAAGGAAGGAAAAATAAAGAATAGAAGGGAAAAATGGAAACAAAGCTTTTAAAAATAAGGAGGGGAAGGAGAGGTTGAAAGGAAGGGATTGAGGAAAAATAAATCAAGATATATTATAAACAGGTATAAATTCCCTATGTCAATGGATCATTATCTATATGTATATTTCAAATGTACCAATAAAATTAATTTTAAAAAATTTTTGAATGATACAAGGATTAAGAGAAAGGAAGGAGTGAAGAGATGGGGGAAAAGGCAGGATTTATTGTCATTAAAGGAATTTACTACAGTAGAAGTCAAGTGGGGAAAAATTATAGAGGCACATTTAAATTACTCCTTAAGACAAAGTGAAAAAACTACAAATTGGGACACTGAAGAGGAAGCTACTCTAGGAAGGCCATCATCTTCTATACGGTGCAGTCAGATGCCTTCTAGGGCTGGATTGTCCTTTTCTTCCATTCCTTGACTGACCAGAGCAGCGTATTTCTTCACAATTCCAGTCACTCTTTGCTCCCCCAAGTATGCGTTCCCGAATGCGTAAGTGCTTTAATACTAAGTCAAAAGCTGGCAGGCTACTCTCTGTTTCCCAACAGTCTAGAAGAATGATGGGGAATCTTTTAGAGATTTCAGTTATATAGAACAGCCCACTGCACCGTGGCCCATGGATTTTCTACCACTGGTTTAGGCTACCATGGTTCCAGGCTTTGTACATCTGATTTTCGTATGAGTGAGCTGGGAAATTATTACTGTGACATAAATATGAGTGAGCACAGCAGAATGAATCTTTATAAAAACCCTGCAAGATCAATAATAAAGATGGAAGTGGGATGACTAGACAGTTGTCTACAAAGCTAGAAAAGCTCAGTGGTAATTTATAGTATTTTGTTATAAAAGTAGGATAAGAATGAAAAATTAACACTTAATTTTATATGGTAGGAACATCAAAATGCTCCAAGTGTTCTCAGTGCCTCAAAAGGAGTAAAAAAAATGTCCATACTTGCCCCTCAGGGAGAAAGCAAGGAAATCTAAAACATATTAATTTAATCATGTCATTTCTGACTCCGTTAACAATTCCATGCACAGCATCCACTTAGTTATTGCCACCTACTCATATTATGACTGAAGTGTCTGTGTGTATGTCTGGTTAGCCTTCACGGAGAATAAAATCCATAGATGTTCAGGTCTCCTACATAAATGTCATGTTTATAAATAATCTATATTATTTCACTACTTAGAATATGGAAAGCATATACACGCATGCATGCACACACGCACAGTGCAATAAAAGTCATTTTTTAAATTTATTATAGTAAAAAAAAACACATTGCCATTAATCTCCCTCAAAAAATACCCACTTGTGGGGCCGGGGATTTAGCTCAGTGGTTCCAGCACCTGTCTTGCAAGCGCAAGGACCCAGGTTCTATCCCTGGTAACCACATAACAATACTGGGCGTGGAGACTCATGCCCAGCAGCAACCAGTATCACATACCACAGTGCTGGGTATGGTGGCTCACGCCTGTAATCCCAGCACTCGGGAGGCAGAGGCAGGAGGATTGCTGTGATGTGAGTTGGAGGCTGAGCTCAGGGCCAGCCTGAACCACAAAAGCAAGACCCTGAAAAAAAAAAAAAAAATACCCCCTTGCTCCAAACACTTACCTCACTGTTTTTGCCTCTTTCTGAAGCAGCCTGTAAATTCTCTCTTGAGAGTCATTAGTGCACTGCCATAGCTGCTTCAGTCCTCCTGAATCATTCTGAACATTTACTACTCATGGTCAACTTTATCTTGCAGAAGAGCCAGAAATTGCCGGGAGCCAGAGTGGGTAAATCAGATGGATGACAAAACATAATGTTTGTATCTGGCAGAAACTGCCATAAATATTTTGAACTGATACAAGATATCAGGATAGCTACAAAAAAGACACTAAAGAAAGTAGACTTCCAGAACTGCTTCAGAAAGTGGCACAAACAATGACATAAGTGTATTTGGAATAAGGAGGAGAGGTGTATTATGAGGGGAAAAAAAGGCATTGGTTCTTTGTCTTTTATAGTCAGATTTTTTTAAATTTCTATTTAAAAATGCAGTGTGTCTGTGTGTGTGTGTATGTGTGTGTGTGTGACACATATCAGACATTCTTTGCTCTCATAGGTGACTCTTTTTTTTTTTTTTTAGGTTTTTTGAGACAGGGTCTCGCTTTTGTGGTTTAGGCTGGCCCTGAGCTAAGCCTCCAACTCACATCACAATCCTCCTGCCTCTGCCTCCCAAGTGCTGGGATTACAGGCGTGAGCCACCACGCCCGGCACTGTGGTATGTGGTACTGGTTGCTGCTGGGTGTGAGTCTCCACACCCAGTATTGTTATGTGGTTACCGGGGAATGGAACCCGGGCCCTTGCGCTTGCAAGACAGGCGCCGGAACCACTGAGCTAACTCCCCGGCCCCCATAGGTGACTCTTAAAGCTTAATGATTTCTTTGTACCTGACATTTATCTTTTGCAATGCTTCTAATGTTTGATACTTAGCAGGGCTTCACAAATCTTTCTTCTTTGGTTATATTTACTATGATTAAATCATTGTCTTCACAAAAGAAAATACAGTTATTTTAATTTTTATTTTGTTATTTAAGTATTTTTCTTCTGCAGATTACAACATATTAGTAAGTATGTGAGGATCAAGTACCTGTGTATTATATTGATTAGTCCTATGCAGAAGCATCTTTATTCTATTTAAGAAATCAGAGAAATTTTATTTATCCTATCCCAAATTTCACTTATATGTGCATTTTTCAGAAGTTTTTGGGCCTGGGATTTAGCTCAGTAGCACTCACACCTACTTAGCAAGAACCAGGGTCCGAGTTCAATCCCTTGTACATCAAAAAAAAAAAGCAGTTTTCAAAATCCATAAATGAAGGAAGAAGAGTAAAAGTAGTCATCACAGAAGAGGCATTTTGCTAGACTGTGAAGGGAGCTGTCTGTACTGTAAGCAAGAGCTTGGGCTTATATTTTGGCTTAAAATTTCCATTTGAAAAGTAGCACGTCTACAAGTCCTTTGGCCACAGTAATAGTTTCTTGGCAGCAGATGCCAGAAAATTATAGAGAAAAGACATTAGAAAGTCTTTAAATATTTGTTTCTAGAAAGAACTTTTGTGAAGACAGACTACAAACTCACATGCTATAAACATTTCAGATCTTCCTCCTGAAAATTACTTTGTTTCAGGAAGTCCAATCACCTACCTTGAAGTTCTCCACTCCGACTATACAGTTCCCTTCTCTGTTCTCGCAAATAGGCGCTCATACTGATAGCATGGGAGGATGATTCAAACCTGCAATGAAACATGGGGTAAACCAGTGGCTGGGGAGCAATCGCACAGCGGGTATCCAGATTTGCATTCCGAAGAGGGTTAAAAGTTGACTCATCTCAACTTATCTTTGCCTTCAAGACCATCATCAGGATTCCTATTCTCTCAGTACCAAGAGCATCCTTTGGTTATTCTAATTTTGCTATTTTCCAACTCAAAAACCATCAAAGACTGCCACCTGCCACCACAGACATATTAGCTCCTTGAGCACAGAACTCTTACTTTCTAACTCCTTTCCTCTAGTTCAAGTGTTTGTATGAAAAAGGCCTTACTAGAAATAATGCTAAACAATAACATCAAAGAAGAAAGGCATATTTGTTCTCTCCCGAAATGTTCTAAAAAATGATTCCAAATGACAGCTAGTTTTTAATCTGCCATTTAACCCCACATAAAATACTATTAAAAATACCAGCTACCAAGTGTTCATTCACATTTAACCAGAAACAGATTTCAAAGGTCAGAAATATGAGCAATAGACTCATTATAAAGAAAGTCACTAAAAACCAAAATAATGAACACACACAAAAAAATGAAAAATTATTCAGCAATAAAAACTTGAAGGTTCAAAGAATAATAAATCAGGTGAAATGATCAGATTCAATTTTGATCCATCAAGTGATGAGTTTTCAAACCTGAAGCTTCACAAAAGCAGGATAAGTGTGACAAAAGAATCGTTCTGTAATTATTGTTACTAAGGACTAAACAACAACAAAATAAAAGAGCAGCAGTGACAATGGTGTACATCTCCAGCAACAAGAGAAGGACATCGTAATTCTTTTAATTATGCCTACTTTATCCATTGTTTAACAAGGAAAATGAATACCCAAGATCAGTGGCAGTCGGTAAGGGAAACACTTGCTTTACCTTATCTTCTCACTGCACCCTACCAAGAACTAAGAGGCTGTATGAAAAGCAAAGTGTATAGGATTTCAAAAGTGCCACCTGCCAGTCAAGTGTGAAAAAAGAAGCCACTGACCTCTACAAAAAGCATGCTGACAGCTATTGATCAGGAATGGTGAGGAAAAAAAATAAACTCTTAAGCAAAGAATATAGAGATACACATTGTATGGTGAAAGAGAACTTAAATACACTTAATTAACCATGGCTGAGGGCAATTAAAGAGGGTAATAAAGTTCTTCATAGCTGTGATAAAAACAGATTACAGCTCTCCAAAATCTTAATCCTTTAGGACTTGATGTATTTTTGCTACTCAGAGATTCTTTTTATGCTTCCAACAAGTCATAGATTGATTTAATTTTACAGAAAAAGAGACACTAGAGGTTGTTTAGTCTCATCTCCTTATTTTAAAGCCAAAGGTTCTGAGGCCTCGCAAGACAGGAGAGCTACTCAGGCACTCAAGTCTCAGTAATACTGGGGGACAAGACTAGAGGCACACAAGTGGGTGTCTAATAACCACCCTATTCTAGGTCAGTAATAAATGGATAATAAGCTAATTTTTTCACTTCCAACAATTAGTGTTTCATCTACTATCACAACTTGGGAAGCAGTGGCTTCATTTTCAAATATGCATATACTATCTGAGGTTGAAAGGTAGATGCAATTATAGTTTATATCTAGATGTATGCTTAAAGTCTCTTGTAACCATAGATGGGCCTTTTGAGGGGTAACTTTGATACTCATCAATGGATTAAGCCAGTGATGAGCTTGCAATTGAACGTCATACTGGGGGATGATGCATGCTTAGAGGAGGTAGGTCCTGGACTGTGGCTCGAAGGATCTAGCTCCCTCTCTTGATTGCTCTCGGCTTTAATTCTGCCATAATATGAACACTTCTCCTGTACTATGACCCTCTGTCAAGCTACCCACCTTAGAGCCAGCTGACTTTGGTCAGAAACCTCCATAAACTGAATAAAAATAAACCTATCCCTTTCAAGCTTTGGGTGCCTGGCACTGTGTCTCAGAGATGAGACTATAACTAAAACAAAGGTGATAGTGGAGAACAAGAAATCTAAAAACCCTAACACCCACTTCTACAGCAAACCTAGATAGAATGATAAGTTGGGATGAAAGGAGGGGAGAAGAGAAGGCAGGCAGGTGGACAGGTGAGCTGGAAGAAAAGGGGAAAAGGAAAAAGGGGAAGGCAAAAGCAGGGCCAGACTAACCAACAAGCATCTGAGACAATTTTACTTGCCTCTGGGTATCTGGCAAACAACAACAACAAAAAGATTAATGAATTATTAATAAAAATATACCTGAAGTGGTATGGCCACTTAGGAAAAAATCTGTCTGTGCTATATAAAGTTAATACAGCATACAGTCTATCAGCTGTGCTCCTAAAGGTATTTGCTCAAATAGTTGTAAATTTCTGTCCATATAAACTCCTGTCTCTGAGTGTGTATTGCAGGCTTTAACTGTACTTGTAAAGATGTCTTTCAATGGGGGTGGGGAGATAAAAATGCCATGGCACAGCTATCCAAAGCAGTCTTATTCAGCCATAGAAATAATTATCTGACAAGCAACAAAAAGAAGCAGGAGAAACTTAAACACAGCTAAGTGAATGAACCCAGTCTGAAAATGTAACCTACTGCATGATTCTAAATATAGGATATCCTTGAAAGGGAGAAACTCTGAAGACAATACATATATCAGTGGTTGCTAGGGGTTGAGAAGGATGAGTGAAGACAAGATGGACACAGAGGATACTTGGAGCTGCACCAATCTATATAGCATTGTATTAGTGGATATGTGACATTATCCATTTACTAAAACCCCTTCAAGTTCTGCTACACCAGCAGTTAACCCTAACATAATCTATGGACCTTAGTTAATGATGCTATATCAATATTGGTTGATCAATTATAACAAATATATTATTAATGCAAAATGTTAACATGGAAAATGGGAAGGGAAAAAACGTAAGGCAATTCTGTAGTTCTTACTTTTAAACCTACAACTGCTAAAAAATAATTAAGTCTATAAAATAAACCTTTTTTTTTTGAGACAGGGTCTCACTTTGTAGTTCAGGCTGGCCCTGAGCTCAGCTTCAAACTCTCATCAAAGCAATCCTCCTGCCTCTGCTTCCCAAATGCTGGGATTACAGGCATGAGCCACCATGCCCGGCACTGTGGTATGTGGTACTGATTGCTGCTGGGCGTGAGTCTCCACACCCAGTATGGTATGTGGTTACTGGGCATTGAACCCAGGCCCTTGCACTTGCAAGACAGGTGCCAGAACCACTGAAATAATTCCCTGGCCCTATAAAATAAATCTTAAAAGATTAACAAAATCACATTCATCTTCCATGGCCTCTTTAGCAGAAGGGAAAGGATGCAAACATCTTGTGACTACAATACAAAGGGACTATTGATTTGTTGGAGACAATAAGGCAGAGATGAGGACTAGACCCTTCATGATACTTTAGTACTGGGTAAGAAAAATCTTCATATCCATCCTTATTTTCTTAAGTAACAACTTTCCCATATTTCCACCTGGAAATTTTTGTTACTGGCATCCTAAAGCATCATACCTAGACTGTATCTATCCAGTGAATAAATTAGGGAGAAAGGACCATATTCAATAAGCAGAACAGACTTCACTCCAGGAAGGATGAACTAAAACTCTATCCATTAAACAGGATAAACTAGCTTGAAATCTTTCCTTAATTATTATGAGTACTATCAATCCAAAGTAAAACAAATCTCAAAGGTGAAACAATAAAAGGAACTAGAGCTTTAACTAATGAAAATGAATTTTTAAGAACTAGGATGCTACTTCTTATGTCTATAAGTACTTTATAAATATCTACTAACCACTCAAAAGGATATATAAGTCTGAAGTTAGACTTCTATAAATTAATCTTGTTATCACTTGTTAGCTATGTAATCATATAATTTACTTAGCCTCACTTGTGTCTCAATATTTTATATGGACAATTGATTAAAGGTCAGTGATTTAGCTCAGTGATTGGAATTTTTCCTGGTGAGCACAAAGTCCTGAATTCAATACCTAGTCCCACATATCACAGTGCTAGGCGTGTGGCTCATGCTTATTATCCCAGCACTGGGAGGCAGGGGCAGGAAGATTGCTGTGAGTTTGAGGCTAGCCTGGGCTACATAGTGAGTTCAGAGCCAATCTAAACTGTAAAGTGAAATCCTGTCTCAAAAAAACCCCAAAACTTTGCCTATAAATTCGTAAGGAGCAAAAGAGATAATTCTTAAAAATGGCAAAAATCTCAGCTAACACTTAGTAAAGAGTCAATAGATGTTAACTTCTGCTCTTGCTGCTAAAATGCTACTTCCCAAATTATGTTTAATTAACATTATTTTGAAAAACTGCCCTACTATAGCACTTCAGATATAGGAAGCACTCAATCAGTGGTACTAATTAATATCAACATTGAGACTAATAATATTAAGTGTTACCAAGAGACATGCAGTTTGAGCATATTTCTGCTAGAGTTAAGTTAGAGTAATTTTTTTAAAGATTCAGATTATTCTTTAATCAAACATCAAGTTATGCACATATCAACAGCCTTGGGCTAGGGAAATTTGCATAATTTCAATAACAAAGGTTATTTCTTAGTAGTTGGGACTTTTAAAAAAGGTGACATAGATCTTTTCCTTTCATTTCAAATAAAATTCTCTAGAAACACCTACGGAGTTGCATTGATTTTATTTTATATAAAGCTCCCCAGAAACAAATTTAAGAAATTTTTATTAACAGTTCTAGATAGTCCAGTAATAATATTCTAAAACAACTATTTTCAAGTAGTCACATCAACTTACATAAAAAAGTAAACAACTTTGAATAAATTTTATGTCCTATATATTACTTCATTTGAACTTCAGCTGGAGAAAGTAAGGCTGTCAATAAAGCAGATAATCATCCTACTTGTATCTAACACTTCTTGACACTTAGCTTTCTTACCAACAGAATGATACTTACTTGAAGAGAGAATTTTTTGGCCTTTGAGGTTTCTTTTTGGCAAAAAAGGCTGCAAACTCTCGTCCAGTACTGGCATAGCTAAATTGAGCTGATGGTTCTGAAGCTGTACGAGTATTTTTCATATCCAAGTATTCGGTCAACAGCATCTGTACAATGAGATAAGCAGTTTAATTTTTATACATCAGGAGTATAATGTCTACACATCTAATTCTAAAACTCATTCCTAATACTCAGAAATACATTCACCTGGCTATTCATTACTTGGAGATCTGAAGAAAGATTCATTAGACCAGAAAGTCATCTACTTACTACCTACTCAGGGGAAAATGTGGTAGACAGTGGGATGTAGAAATAAAGGGAACATTTTTATTTAATGTTTACTGTCTGTTGTGTAACAGACTAATATCTTTCTTTAATCATAATGTAATCCTCATCACTCCGAACTACATCAGCCTTAGTAGCCTAAACTTTATTATGAGTTTACTGTGTAGCAAAGTTTTAAAGCATGAAAATGTGTTGTCTCATTTAAAGCATAAAATTATATCAAGGAAGTCTTCAGACTGTAGCATAAAAAAATGAAGCTCAGGAGTTACAAAGTAATCCCCAGTGAACTGGTTCCAGAAAAGATGATCTTCTCCTTCACTCCAGCAGCACAACAGGTAAGCAATCTATCAAATCTGCTAACGACCATATAGAAAGAGAGTATAAAGGAAACTCACAGGTCATAACCCGTAAACTTTCAGGATTACTTCTACTGCAAATAGATCCCACTTTATAAAATCAATTCATAGTAGATCCACAGTTAGGAACTGATCTTGAACCATTTCTTCTACCATTTCTAAGACACTAGTCTAAACAATTTCCAGTGCTACAAAAGAAAAGTATGGCTCTATCACAGAAAGCACCATAGTTCCTAAGAATATTATCTGGGATTAAAACACATCAATTCATTTCTATAATCACTCACACACTAAAATAAGAGGCCAAGATTTCATCCATTTTTAACAGCCTCCAAAACCTACTCTTAATGATGAGATCTATGCACACCAAGAGAATTCAAATACAGTGTTTTTGGATGGAAAATGTTTAGGAAAATTCAGAGAGGTGTGAAGTACGAAATCAAAATAATATATCCTTCCAAATGTTAGCTTGAGACCTGGAAACATCACAAAAGAAGTACTGAAACAATATAGTAATATTCAAAATTAAGACCACCATGTACAATTACTAAAATCTATCAGATTTTCCCCAATAAGGTTGAGTTATCTAGCATAATAAGTAAGATATTTTTCTAGGTATAAAAAGAGGATTCAAAATATACTCTTAAAATGTCCACCTGATAATGGAGATGCACACAGATGACTATGAAACAAAGGAAGAAGCACTGAAACCTCCAGATGAAGAAATGCACATGAGTATTTAGAGGAGGACAAGATTGTGGCTAGTCAGAGCAACGAACAAAAGCTTTGAGATCACGGCACCAGAGAAGGACAGAAACAAAACTTTAGAATGTGTAACCAAAAATTCTCACAAATGGAAAGAATAAGCAGAGAAATATGCTGGGGAGAAAAGTGTATCACAGTAAACATATGTTCTAGGTGACCAAAATGAACAGTGAGAAGCCCAGAAGGATGGTGCTCTGAGAAACTTCTCATTCACTAAAGTCAAGTATAAAATAGGGGGAATATTTTGAGTAGATGAATAAAATGTTTATAAATATACTATACATAAATTAACCTAGCAACAGAAAAATTAATAATTAAGAAAATGAACAAGTGTGGTGGGTCATGCCTGTAATTCCAGCACTCAGGAAGCAGAGGCAGGAGGACTGCTGTGAGTTTGAGGCTCCCCTGGACTACGTAGGGAGTTCAGGACCAGCCTGAACTACAAAGCGAGATCTTATCTCAAAAAAAAAAAAAAAAGACACTGAGATCCAAGAAATAAATGATTAAGGGAAAGTACCGTACTAAGAAAGGAGGAGAGCATACAGAGAAAGTCCACTGAGATAGTTAATAACAGTGACAAAGTTTTACAGTGAAGTAGTGGTAACATAACATAAAGGCTCATAAACCTTAGGATTGATGCAGAGATAGAAAGTAACCAGTTTTCTGCAAAGGGAAGTAGAAGAGCAATTAAAACAACAGCTAAAAGAGTACACATTTGAAGAACTTAAACTTTTTTAATGCTGTCAACAATAGCCAAGACTGCAGAACAGGTTAATTATTGACAACAGTTTGGAAAATACTGCCTTGTAAAGTATGTGAGTATGCATATTAATGTTTAATCTGAAATACATGATATGTAAAAGTACATTGTTGATGAGATTTCCATATTTTGTAAGTTAACTTGCATTAGGACTGGTAATTGTACATCTCCAAGCTCATAAAAATTACCAGTACTTTGAAGGACATAGATCCTTCAAAATCTGTAATCTAATTCTATCCCTTAATAGCTTTTAGAAAGGCTTTGTTAAAGTAAAATTAATGTACCATAAAACTCACCCACTGCAATGTAGTTTTTAAGTAAATACACATAGAATATAACCATCACTATAATTATTTCAAAATACATTATGATGCTAGCTACAAGTTTTTCATAGATGCTTTTCATCAGATTGAGAA
This sequence comes from Petromus typicus, assembly GCA_004026965.1. NCBI lineage: Eukaryota > Metazoa > Chordata > Mammalia > Rodentia > Petromuridae > Petromus > Petromus typicus. Next base: position 20,743 of record PVIR01017693.1, on the reverse strand, counting down.
AGTTTCTGTTCTTTTTTTTTTTTTAATCATCAATGGAGAGCAAGTGTTTTGCTGAATCTATTGAGATGATGTTACAGGTTTTGGTCTTTTATTTTATTATAGTGTATCATATTAACTGATTTCTTTTAATAAATCACAATTAATTATTGTACATAAAGTAGCTGATATGCTGATACATTCAATTTGCTAATATTCTGCTCAAGATAATGTTGTATATATTCATGAGCGATAATGCCCTATAGTTTTCTGTGATATATTTAGCCTTTCTATTACTGGATAACACTGGCCTCCACAGTGAGCATTGGAAAAGGTTCCCTCTCTCTATTTTCTGAAAGAACTTGTGAAAACATTCAATAAACTCAGTCAGATGAAGTACACTTTACTACTACTTCTCTTCAAAAGGAGGGAAAGAAGGAAATAAAGGCTCTTTTATATCTGTCTCTGTCTCCTATTTTGTCTCTGTCTCACTCATCCTTGCTCTCTCACTTGTTCTGTGTGTGTGTGTCCTTTTATGTTAAAGCCATTACCATTTTTATGATAACCCAGACTCTGTGTGTGTGTGTGTATGTGTGCATACGCGCGTGTGTATGTGTGTGTCTGTACTCTGAGATTGAACCAAGGTGCTTATGGGTACTAAGCAAGTGCTACACTACTGATGAACTCCTCCACTAAAATTTGCAGCTAGCTGTGACTCTCTCCAAATTACTTACATTACCTATAGCTTTATACTACACATTTTATGACCATTTCCCTTTCTAAATATTTTCATTCCTATACCCCTCCTTTAATATCAGATCCTTGTAAGCCTTCACACAGATTATAACATGGTCTTTCAAATAGTCATCCTGCTTTGCACTATTGTCACTGTATGCCATAACCTGTTACCAGCTTAGGCTGAATATAATCACTACTTTGATCAAAAGTAAACCTTTAATGGTTTCAACACAGTCCCAATCAACCTATCATGACTAATTTGTTAATTTTTTTTACACCACTACCACTTGTTGGAACTAACTGATGTTCTATTCCCTAAAAAACTCAGTTATTTATCAAGTCAGAATCTCTTTTTTGCTGTGGGCTGGGCATAGGTGGTCTTTCTGCCTATAACTACCACTTCCATCTATCCAGTATACGGTATGAGATACAGAAAGTAATGATGCTAAGTAAAACTTAATCGATTTTAACGAACCATGTTCACTCTAGTCAGATGTTACTAATTTGGCGTCTATATATGTGAAGAAGATATCACCTCATGCATGAGGAAACTGAAGTAGATGCTATGGCTTTGAAGTTTTGGTGGTCAATAGAAATGTTAACTCTGTCTTGTTTTGAAAGTTCTTTGTGCAGTGTGATCTTTTTATGTCACTTCCTCTTAGTCTTATTACAGAAACAAGCTGCCTCTATTTTCCCAATAGATGTCAATATGTAATATTTTGTGGGTAGGACAATTCATTCTTATCCTACTTTCTAGTTGGAGGTCAATACCCTAACAGTACACTAACACTCAAGTTGAGAATATCTCCCTCCACATGATGCTAGCTGGCTTCCATTATGGTTTCTCTCAGATATTAACAATTTATATTCACATATGGCAGACATAGTATATAGAAGAAAATCATTAAAAAAAACTTTGATCTCACGTTTCTCCTTCATGTGCATAACTGTGTTCATATCTATACACAAAAAGGAACAAACATGAATGAGAATATTGTGTAAAAAGTCTGCCTTTCAAAAAATTATCACTTTTATTAACTGTGAACTATGCCATCTCCCTCTAATTGAAACCTATATCACAGTTTGGATCCCTCAAAGATTTTATCTTACAGCCATTTGCCTTCTCTGCTGCTTCTTAGTTCAAGCCATGTCTTCTCTTTGCATCTCTGTGACATCTAACACTGCATCTTACTGTGGTTACTCTAGAAGACTGCTTAAATTGAAAGTGAGATGGTCTAAAGGACAGCTATTTATTGATGCTGCATATTCACAGATGAGCCCCTCAGAGTGTAAATACAACACCCCTGCTGAAACTTCAGGCCTTTTGAGGTACATTAATTTACTCACATCACAGGAACACTATTTATTAAATTTCTGCTCCAGTGAGATAAGTGCTACCCTAATGACCTGAAAGAGTTAATGCATCTTGGAAAAGATGAAAATTACTCTCTGGAGAGAGTTTTATTCAATTAAGTAGGTAAGACTCAGCATTTTCAATTAGTAGTTCAGCTACTAAAAACTCTTTCATATTGGTTGTCGCTAATCATGAATACTGACATACAAAAAAAATGTGCTTATAATTCATTCAAATGAAGATCTTTAGCAACAGCAAAATCAGATTCAGATTCAATTAACATTTATTCTGTACCCACTGAGGGACAAACTATGTTAAATGCCTTTTCCTCGGGATGTAAGGTTTGTGCTGTGAAGACTCAGGGGTAATGGGGTTTGGAAGGCACCACATACAGAAAAAAAAAATTGCTCCTTTCTTCACGGAGTCGATTAAGAACAATTCACATGAATTCATTGAGATCAGGTTCTTTCAAGATCTAGTTAAATTTAGTAAAATATTCCTTCTGAATTACACATATTATTCCCAACTACAGCAATCCTCCCTCATTCCTCCTCCAAGAACCAGTTCAGCTCCTACCCCATCCACAAAACCTTCTCTGACAGCTTTATCTAAAATCATTCACATGCTTACAGGACCAGCAGATAATGATCCAGAATTGTCAGTTAATTACATCCAGCTGGAAGTTTAACCTCTCTATGTTGATCTCTTAAATTCCCAGACTGACTAGAGAAAGTATTTTGTCCAATACTATCCAATATCAACATTATTTTACATCAAACTGGAAAAGCCTATTAAAAACTTCCATAACTACTTAAAAGGAAAGAGGGTGTAGGGATAAATAATGAGGGGAAAAAGAATATGATAGTAATTTTTAAAAAGGAGACAAATCTTATGTATATAGGGGCTGGGGGTTGCTCTGTAGGTAGGAGAAGGGGAAAAATGAGAATCAAGTTGTGTCATATTCTGGTACAAACTCTCAACATTGAATGTGATGATGATGTGCATTCATAATGTGCCAATAAAGATTTAAATTAAAATTAAAAACCTCTGTAAATAGAAATGCTTAATAGCATTCATTTCTACGCCACCATAAATCCACAAGAAAAATTCTCTAACACAGCAGAATGAAAGTAGTGATTCTATCCCCTTGTTTTAAAAAATAAAACTACCTATAAACAGCTTAGTTAAAGCAAAAGAAACCCCATTTTATCAAGTTCTGTTGCCAAAGAAAACCCACATTTACAACAGATCTGTGATTATTGTAGACTATTTTACTGAATAACTATATGTTAATTCAAAATATGGTATTATTTCATTGACTGCAGTTGAGATTAGACTACATTTTAGAAGGTTAATGAAGTGAACCACAGTGCTAATTTAAATGATTATAGTAAATATAGACACTTGAAGATCAAAAAATGGACTTCACTGATAATTCCAGCATAACTTAAGTCTTCCAGTTTGGTTTTACTATTTAACTTTATTTTTTCAAATATTTTAAAATTTTGTTTTAATCTTTTATTGATAAGCTATTTACACTGCCAAATTTTTCACAGTGTATAGAAGCATGTAAAAGTCCAAGTATTACTTAGTAGTATAGTCATGAAATGTACTGACTTATCTCTATTAATACTTTCACTGCTTGTTCTTGGCAACACCGTTAATAATAATAAGTAGTGTATTGCACACATGTACCTAAAGAAGCTCATTTTACACCTCAGCCAACAGAAGCTACATTCTTTTATTAAAAAGGCTGGATGTCTTTCCCGACTGACAGAATGTGATCCAATTATATCCTTTTGTTTTTCACTATTTTCCCTCCATTATAGTTTGGATGTAAATTATCCCCTTGGAATATCATGTGTTTAGAACTGGAGCTTTTGGCAGATCATGGGTTTGCTAAACTTGATTAGTTCACAGCTAACTGTGCTGTTAGGAAATGGGACGTGGGTCACTGAGGGCAAGACCTGGAAGTGTGTCCTGGTCCCGGCCCTTCCTTGCTATTTCTTCACTGCCAAGGACTGAGAAGTTTTACCCCCGCCAAGCTGTTCCTGCACTGAGCGGTTTATCTTTGAACTGAAATCTCTGAGACAATGAGCCAAAATAAACCTGCTCTCCTTTGAGTTGTGTAAGTCAGGAATTGTGTCCCAGAAATTGAAAAACTGACAAAACACTTCCCATTTCCTGCATATCACTAAGTATCTCAACATGTAAATTATATTCCATGTTCTGCTCCAACAAATGGAGTCCTCCCTCTGCCCCATGACCCAAGGGCAATGGCTGAACAGCTGAAATGCCCAATTGTCTGGAAAATAGTAGTTATGTACTGAAACTGCTACTCCCTCTAATAACTACGCTTTAATTTCTAATTCTGAAAAAGGCTAACACACCCGGTAGAAAGACGGAATAAAGTTCAGTGAAGTAGGATGATTAATATGATTGCACATGACATGAGAGTGAATGTTTGTAAACATGACTTGAGAACAGCAAGGGAGAGGGAGGATTTTTGAATGACTCTTACACTGAGGAAAATTGCTATCACTCTAATTAATCTTGGCACCATTTTACCCCTCAGTAACAAGCGCAGACCATAAAGCAAGCCACAGAAAAGCAGACAGCGTGCTATTTAAATACCACCCATGTTAACGCAGAAGCAATACAGTGCAATTCATGTACCTCGTGTTCTCTGCTAATTGCTTAAGACATCCAGCTATAGAGAAGACAGCAATAGTAGCCAGCCCCTAGTCTTCTTTAAATGCCAGCTCTTAATAACAACTCCAAAAAGGTTTTAATTGCATTTACCAGGAGCTCATGAACTTTAAAAGTTGTTAATCAGATTTCCATGTAAATGGAATGACGATTAAAGGTTAAGTGCAGGTTTCTGAAATTTCAGAAGTTGAGAATATATTGCCCTTCACAGGAGGAAAAAAAACTATCAGCCTTGACAGGAACTAAACATCTTAATTAAATATGCAGAAGTACCGTGCTTATTTTTACATGAAGTTCCATTTCCAAATGTCAAAGTTAATCACGCACTTGACTAAAAATGCACAATATTCTCTCTGCTAGAGAAGAAATGCCTTTAGTATTCTTTTCTGACAAGACATCTGCAGGTGTCCTAAAATTTCTGTGGTGTCCCCACACCAAATCCATGCCTATGCTACAGAAAACCTGAGAATCACAGTCCATTGCCTTCCTTGGAAAGATCTTAATTGCTCTCAATCTGAGAAGTAATCTAAAACCACAAGTTTTTAATCAATTCTGTTTCATATTTATGTGGCTCAGGAGAAACACAAGGTGCTTCTTCCATAAATTTGCTGCACCTGTGTCCCTAGAGTGACATGTTGACAAATGAACATGACATCTTCCCAAACTCCAATAAGAATTTATGATTCCTCAAAAGAATATATTTGATCAATTATAGTGTCATCACAGTTGAAAGCAATGCCATGTCTTTGGAGTGCACTTCACAAAACACGTGAGGGTTTGTACTCCGCAGTGGAACAGGCAGCAGCCTGCACCTCAGAGTCAGCGTCTTCATTCCCGCTCTACCACTCAGCCTCCAGTTCCCAGCTAAAGAGGAGCTACACGGAACAGCCACTGAGAGAAATATGAATGAAATGAAGAGCTGCTCAGTGCTGTAAATGAAATAATACAGAACTCAGAACTAGAAAATATTTTCAGTGTACTATCAAGGCAATAGAAGTAAATAATTCTTCTTTAATCCAGGTAAACATTTATGACAAAAATACCTTATGAACCTCTACTTTTTATTCTAATTATACTTCTAATTTTCCTTTCTCCTAAGATATTAAGAAAGGTTCAGTATCTGTTTTATACAAAGTATTTACAACACACCTTTAAAAAGAAAACAAACCTGGGATTCTTAAAATACTACTGGAGCTACTGCTACTACTCCTCTTAGCATTACATCCGCCAGCTGTACTGTTATTACTGAATCTGGCTACAGAAACCAACAGTCTTGAGTTTTTAATAACTCCATAAGTAAGAAATATAGTATATATAATGAACATCTCATTAAGAAGAAGATGGGGCCAGCAATTTAGCTCAGTGGTTCTAGCACTTGCCTTTTAAGTGCAAGGGCCTGGATTAGATCTCTGATAACCACATAAAACAATGCTGGGCAATGAGACTCATGCCCACTAGCAATCAGGATCACATTCCACAGTGTTGGTGTGGTGTCTCACACCTATAATCCCTGTACTTGGGAGGCAGAGGCAGAAAGACTGCTGTGAGTTCAAGGCTGAGCTCAGGGCCAGCCTGAAATACAAAAGTGAGACACTGCCTCAAAAAAAAAAAAAAAAGTTAACAAGAAGGGGAAAACGAAGAGAGGAATTTTGAATGATTATTTCCAAAACATCCTTCTGCTGAATTATAAGGCCTTTTTAACAGAGTCCATGGCTGTCTCTCAATGGGATATACCAGCTCCAAAGGAGAGAAGGGTTCAAGCCAAATATATCCATTATCTCAGCACACTGGGAGACTGAGGCAGGAAGATCCAAATGTGAGGACCAACTCGAACAATGCAGAAACTCAGGGAAATCCTGTCTCATAATAAAAAAATTTTAAAAAGTGGCTGGGAAGAAGCTCAGTGCAAAGACTCTGGATTCAGTGCTTGGTACTAAAGAGAGCTAAGATGGGGAGGCTTTCACTCTTCCATAGAACTGCACGGTGCGCGGAGTAACACTTCATTCAATTCAACAAGTATCAATAAAGCTTTACCAACAATCTGTTTGAGAAAATGATCGCAATCAATATGATAAACTCTAGCTGCAGAAAGACAAGTGTTCTTAACTAACACATTTGCTACTTGCTGGACTCTTCTGGGAAATAACAACATTACAGTAAGGCTATTGAATAGGAATTAGGAGATTAGTCTTTGAAAATAATTTGTCAGGGAAAAACAGTGTTGAATTCTCTTTAAAATTCTCCAGAGCAGCTTCCACTGAGTCCTTGTGTACATGTGTGTGTTCAATTATATTCAACTCAAAAAATGGTATTATGCAGATGAAACCCCTAACCTTAGCCTCATTTAGTACCTGTCCTCCAAAAGTAAGTTTACTCAACAAGACAGACAATCTGGACAGGGCCTTAAGGAGAACACAATACAAAATTCCTAGGAATTGATCTTATAAATCATTACTTATAAATCATTACTACAATATCTACCAAGGCCTATAATCAGAATGCCCTGTTGGATGTCTCAAAAAAATCAAACTCATTCTACCATCTGTGGTTTTTTGTATAGAGTTCCACAAAACTAAAAAGCCACCTCATTTTCCACAGCTAAATAAAATTTATCCCCTTTTATGGCCCACCACAAAACTTTCTGCTAATGTGTTCATTCAGTAACCATGTACTGAATGCAAAGACCTGGTATTAAGTACTGTACATGCACAGATGAATAAGGACTTTGCAGTGCTCTTCACTATTCTATTCCTTTGGGCTGTAACATTTCTCTGTTGACTTACACAAATGATCCTGCAGAAAAACGTTAACCTTAAGAATATAAAGGGCAGGGCCGGGGAGTTAGCTCAGTGGTTCCGGGGCCTGTCTTGCAAGCGCAAGGGCCCAGGTTCGATTCCCGGGTAACCACATACCATACTGGGCGTGGAGACTCACGCCCAGCAGCAACCAGTACCACATACCACAGTGCCGGGCGTGGTGGCTCACGCCTGTAATCCCAGCACTCGGGAGGCAGAGGCAGGAGGATTGCTGTGATGTGAGTTGGAGGCTGAGCTCAGGGCCAGCCTGAACCACAAAGCGAAACCCTGTCTCAAAAAACC
>PVIR01017692.1:0-34534 GCA_004026965.1 Petromus typicus | reverse complement strand
TACTCTGCAGGCATCTATTTAGTCCATTTGTTCAAAAGTTTGGTTAAGTACAAGTATTTTATTATTCATTTTTTCTCTAGTCAATGTGTCTCTTTGTACCAGTGGGATATTGAAGTCCTCTACAAATATTTTATTAGTACTCATCTGACTTTTTATATCCATTATTTGTTTTATATAGTTGGGTGCACTAGAGTTTGATGAATAAATATTTATGAGTGTCATCTCTTTGTTTTGGATTGTTCCATAGATGAGGATGTAGTGTCCTTCACTGTCTGTCTTAATCAGTTTTTGTTTGAAATCTGGTTTGTCTGCAAATAAGATAGTCACTTTTGCTTTTTTCTTTTTTTTTCTTTTTTTTTCCTGTCACATGGAGAATTATTTTCTATCTCTTCACTTTCAGTCTACGGACTTATTTTGGAATTAGATATATTTCTAGAATATAGCATATTGTAGAATCTTGCTTCTTAATTCATTTTGCCAGTCTGTGTCTTTTAATTGGCACAGCAAGACCATTGACATTAATTATTATGACTGATAAGTACTGACTTTATCCTCGTCATGGTGTTTTCCTGTTCTTGGGTCTTTTCTTCTTTGCTTTTTCCACTTTCTATTCATTTTCTTGCCTTGTCCAATGGATTCACTTTGATGGGTCTCATGGGATTGTGATATTCATTGTCTTTTTCTAAGACATTCTTTAAAATTTTTTGGAGTTCAGGTCAGAAAAAGTTACTGTACAACATTCTCTCTACAAGGCAAAAATTTTCTACTATGGGGGTTGAGACTGGCTCTTGGTATGTAGTGCAGACTGGCCTTGAAGGAGCTATTGTACACTATAGAATTTTTTTTAAAAATTGTTTATTGGCTCATTTTAGCAATATATTATGATCTCATTCCTCACTGAGAATTTATACCTTTACATGATATATTTTGATTCTTATTTTTCCCATTCCCCTTCTCCCCCTTCAATGCTTACCCCATATATGTAAGCTTTGTTTCCACTGTTTTGCTTTTATCATCATGTTTTTCCTATTCTTTGCTTTTGCCTGCCCCCACCCGGTTTTCAGTCCCCTGTGAACATTTCTTCCTATTTCACAATACCTTTCATACATTCTGGACCTCATTTACACCTTCAGCTTCTCACACTAGTGAAAGTAAAAGCAGAAAAGAAACATGAAATATATTCAACATTTGGCCAATTTTAGACTTAGAGAAAAATTGACTGCAAAGTATGAGGTGGTAGATATGCCTTCCCACATACCCCATTTTTTTCTGTTTAGCATTTGTTACAATTGATGAACAGCTATTGATACATTAGCACCCACCTTTGTATGAATAGTTTCCTGAGTTTTGATAAATCCATAGTATCATGGAACCAAGATTAGAGTATCATGAAAAATAGTTTCCCTGGCCTAAAAATGACCTGTGCACCAACCTATGTTTCTTCCCCTTTTCTCTAAATTCCTAACAGCCACCACTCCTTCTACACCTCTCAAAATTTGCCTTGATTATGTCAAAACTATCAGTCTCTGCAGGTGCTTCACCCAGAATGCTATGAGTTTGAAAAAAGTATCATTTAGTTTTTTAAACTAGCTTCTTTCATTTGCTTCTTTTTCTTGCCACAGTCAGGCTTGATCCCAGGGCTTTTGCACCTAGCTACATCGCCAAACAGCTTTTATTTGTTGTTGCTTTATTGTTTATTTTTTTATTTGTTTCCTTGTTTGTTTGTTTTGTAGCAGTTTCACTAAGTTGCCAAGGTTAGCTTTAATCGTGAAAGTTTGACTTTCTGCTTTAGACACCCAAAGTCCTGAGATTATCAGTATGTACTACCATGCCTGGCACCAATATACATTTTTTAAATATTCAAACATTTTTCTTGTAGATTTAGCTTTTATGATTGACTGATTGAAAAATAAAAATATTATATATTTGTTATGTCCAACATGATGAAATATGTATAAATTGTGAAATGACTACATCAAGTTAGTTAGACACTTATCTGTGGAAAGAACACTTATTATCTACTTTACCACCAACATTCAAGTACATAATACACTGGTGTATTTTACACAGTGTTTTACACAAGACCTCTTGAACTTATTCCTCCTACCTAGCTGAAAGGAACAAAAGTCATTTTCCTTGACATACTCTCAGTCTAGCTTCAGCCTTTTTAATTACATAGACAATATCATCTACTACATTGTGTAGAAACATTCCAAAAAGAATTTAATTTAAAATATTTCATTTTATAAATACATGCTAACTTTTCTAAAATGTCTGCCATGTGTTTTCCATACTCTACAGTATAATTTATCCCTTTTCTAATTCATACTTTCCTTATAATCTTCAAATATTTACTTCAAGGAATCTCTCCTTTTGGAAAGTTTCACTAAAATCCAACAGACCCTGTGGTCCTTCATCTTAGTTTTAGCATAGTCTACAAATGTCTTTTACTGTAATTTGCATTTATCATTTTGGAAATCATGAAACAAAGTCAGAAAGACACTCTAGGGCCACAAGCCCTACCTACTTTACAGTTATACAGATTCTATGGTTCCCCAAAGTGACTGTACATTTCCCAAACCTCTTTGAATCTAGATATACACACTAACCATGTTTTGGTCAGTAGGATATAAGCAGAAGCACTACTGGAAGTTTTCTGATAATATGCTTAAAGCAGGAAATATATCTTCATCCTTTCCATGAACAAAAATGCAAATAAGGTGGAGCTGAAACATCATGTAAGACTAGAGGCATCTGGAAGATGGCAGAGCACTACAGAGATAGTCCCTTGATGTCAACGTAGTTCACATAGGATGCTGCACGATGCATGTGCCACATCAATAATTACTGACAGTTACTTTCTGTGGAGATAGAATGAGACAAATATAGTCTTGATTTCCTAAGAAAGACAGATGGGTATCAGAGTAGATGTTGTCATTAGCAGCTTTAGGACTGAGCAGGTGTAAGTAGTATTAATCCTCTGCTTGGATTAACTCTGAACATTTTTATTTGATATATCATGAATCTAGTAACATCTTTCAGCAAAGCATACTAACCTCTATGAAAAGATAGATATATGTTTGTTGACCTTCACCTGGATTTAAAATGAAATAAATTCTGTGAAGATAATCAAGGAAAAGACAGATAAATAAAAATACAAAATTAAGAAGAAATTACCACCTTGAACAAATTCAAAATTTTGCCTAGAGAATATTAAAAATGTCTAGCAATTATGTATTGCTTCCTTCACCTTTAAAAATTTTTGTAATACTATGGAATTTCTTTGGTGAAAAAGAAATTGCAAAGTAAGTGTCCTCTTCTACAAAGTGGAAGTCTTTCAAATTTTAAAAGTCATTTAGTGTAATTTCTATTACATTCTCAGTTGAAAAGTTTCATTAATACTGGCTTACATACAAGGCTAAGGAACAAACACACACATATATATATACATATATACATGCATACTCACAGACTTCTTGATGGCGTAATTGTAAAATATTTTTCCGACAAGTTTGAAAATCTTCACATAACATGATAGTATATAATTTTTAGATTAAGATCCAAAGCTTTTATTTATATATATTAAGGGCCTGGGATACTGAACATGTAACATATTTTGAAATTTCAAGTGAAAACTTAAACTCCTTTTTTAGGGGGAAACAGGTGGTGAGTATGAGACCAGGGCTTGGGCATGTTAGATAGCTGCTGTGACACTGAGCTACAACCCCAGCCCTTCAAACATTACTTATGCAATGGTATTACATAACAAATAGTTTATACATTTGTTATTATAGCAGCATCCTTCACTCAATTCTCTTTCTAATGTTTGCAAATATGTTTTCAAGTGTAACAGAATATATTTGAAAAATGTTTGTCATTGTATCACATTTATCAAAAAAGGTTAAATATAAATTAGATATAAATGCTATGCATTTTTAATTAATTTTATTGTGAAATCGGTACATTTTAGATACTCATCATGATTATACTCAACACTAACAATTTGTACCAGTATGTGGCATGACTTTATTCTCATTTTTCCTCTTCCCAGACAACAGATGATATTGAGTAGTGTTGCAGATACATTAGCCCCAAATTTCCTCCCTACAATTACTAGTACATTAGAAATGATGTGCTTGTTAAAAAGAAGCATCAATAGTCAGGCTTGTATCTCACATATTCTCATTGCTACTTCAGTTAGAAGTCACTCATCAATTGATTCTCAATCAAAGTCTCAAATATGTTGCACTCTACTAATAATTTATTGTTGCTTTGAAAAAACTCAACTTATAACTGAATATGGTGATATGAACCTATAATCTCAGCCCTCTGGGAGACTTATCCAGGAGAATCCCAAGTCCAGGCCTAGACTGGGCCATTTTTGTAAGAATCTATCTCAAAAAATTTAAAATGACCAGGTGCTATCTCTCAGTGCAGAGGCCCTGAGTTCAATTTTCAGGCAATGAAAAAAGGAAGGAAGGAAGGAAGGAAGGAGGGAGTGAAGAAAGGAAGTTTAAGGGAAGAAAGGGAAAGGAGCAGAAGGGAAGGGAGGAAAAATTCTACTTATTGTTCACTGGAAGAGTACTATCTTTATTTAGAGATGCCTTTAAATTGTAGGTCTGACCTCAAAATGATCAGACACAAACAAAGTGCACCAAACTTGACTCTGGCCTCATGCTTTTGGTTTGATGTCCTATGACCCACACTTCTGCCCTAATGTAGCTCTCTTATCCTGTTTCTGTCCCAGTGGTCCCGTGGGAAGGTCAGGTTAACGCTTTGAATGTGAGTATATCATTTCCTTCCTTAGAGCAAAGAAAACAAGAGCAGTTCCTGGACACAAAAGGGCTCTTTATAGATGGACAAAATATTACACATGTTCTAATCTAAACATAAGAGAAAGAATCTATGGAAGAATTTGATAATCTAAAATATGAAAAAAATCCATTGTACTCCTCTAATTTTGATTTTAATGTCAGCTATTAGTATTGTGCTCTAACCATCTTATTTTAGAATATTCTTTTTTACTGTGTCATGGTAATCTTTAACCTGTTACATTATCTGCTCCACATCATGCTTTGTTGACACATTTTACCATTTATTATAATCTTCTTCCTACTTTCAACTTCTGTCTTAAATTTAACCACTGTTTACAGTACTAGACTAGCTCTCAAATACTAAAATTAATATTTTATGCACTATATTGCCTGTTTTATTCTCAAACACAACACTAGATTAAAAATATAATATATGCTTCATTATTACTAAATTATCTTGGTTGACATTTAATTAGATTATTGAGAAGTAATGTGCTGCATTTATATATCAAAAAAGTTTTTTAAAATGGCATTAAATATAAAATAAACTGATTTTCATACTAGTTTCTTCAAATTAAAACAACAAATATCCCAGCATAATAAATCAACTTATGACCTGAATATTATTTACTGTTAAAATTACTCAATGACATTAATGTCAATAATTGTTATTAAATATTTGCAAACATTAAAATAATTATTGATATTGTCCTTATTATTAAATATTAAGTAAGCAATGGCAATCACTTGTGTATATAGCTGAAATTATTACCCAATATTCCAAGATGAAAGAGACTCGATAAAAGCAGAAAAAAATATATACATGTATTATCAGAGAAAATGAATAAAAATTGATTATTCTGATTGTCCTTTTGGTTAACAGGTTTACTTTATTTTTTCTTCTCATAGAAGTAAATGAAAATGATCAAAATAAGAAATCTCTTAACTTAGACAAAAATAACATGACAAGACTCAGAATGAAAATTTGAATAGAAGTTCAGATCATAAAGAAACTTAAAGATGCCCAGTCATTATATCTAGATATTATGTAAAACATAAAGCCAGGGAGAAAAGAGAATTTCTGAGACTTTCCATAGTTATGAAAATTAGCGAGTTAATCAAGAAAAGGAAACCCTCCTAATTCTCTTCATACACCTATTTTATCATAATATACCAATATTCACTCATATCATATATAATAAACAATAACATATATACCAATATACATTGGATTATTTGTAAATGATGTGCATTTAAATTGGCTTAAAACTTTTTTTCCTTTCCAAGGAATGCTTCAGACTGTCTGTTTATTATTATCTTTCACCACATGTACAATGTGTTAGTGGAGCATCCATTGTTAAACTGCTTTGTTTCTAGAGAAAACCTAACCAGGCATGTCATACCACAGACAAAGGGAAAATCTTGATTAGCATGAACTCTTTAAAAGGCTACTTTCTATCAAAGATGGATTGAACAAACACATGTTGATTTCATAATCAAATGTTTCATTGTGTTTTTATAGAAAAAAATCTCATAAAAGTAACACAAATTTATTTTTTAAATGTATTTCTATGGCTTCTCCTCATTGGTGTTCTAGTAAAAAAAAACAATGACAATTTATTTCCTTAGTTTAGGATACACTCAAAATTGGAAAAAAAAAAAGACCTGTTTTTTTTCCCAGAAAATACACTGTAAGGCAAATCAGCAGACAGCCTGCACAGCATAGATAATCAATGAATACATATTTAATGAATAAGCCCATTTTTCTAGATAGTGTTAGGGTTTTGATCCCTTTTCACCTAGGGATCAGCTGCCCAGTAAGTTCTATAAACTATGTACAAAATAAATAGATGGACCAGAGAGTAAATCATCAGAGGCAGGTGCAAATGTACCTTACAGATAATATATGCTCCATTAGCTCATCGGAAGGAGAAATGCTTAGTGGGTGGGGGGGTGAAGGGCTGTTGATAGCTGCACTAGGTGCTATTGCTAGAAAGGAATTTTTCAAAAGAAAATAAGAATGCTTCTACAATTAAAGCCTTTGCAAGACTGTTTCACTCTTGTCATGTAGGCAGCTTCTGAGGGTAGTATGCAGGACAGCACATCCAACTGAAGAACAAGATCTTTATCCCTGCCCAAAAGAAGCATTTTCCTCATTACTTTAAGATCAAATAAATAATAACAATAATAGATGCAGGTTAAGGAGGGAAAAGGTCACACTCCCACTTATTATCTTCCTGTGTTTCACCTTAAAAGAAGCTTTGATAGTTTTCTACATCAGTCAGCATCCAGCTTTCTTCTGTGCTAGTGTGTTAACCTTCTCCCTCTGGACACCTGGGATATTAATATTATCCTCTGGAACAATCAGCAGATGAAATACAGCGTTTACACAAATACTGCAAATTAGATTAAACTGCAGTTCCGATGTAACCCTGTGACATATAGTTTCTTGTGCATTAAGCCAAATGTACAAGCATTTAATGACTAATCCTTTTAGGTATTTTAATGCCCACATGAAGATTTATTGAGGAGAAAGGGAAAGCATATGCGGTTTTCCGTTAGAGCCTGCCTGCGGGCGGAGGATTGAGCAGATTGGCTTTTTTTAATTAATATTTCAGTTCTTTGTGTTTTGGCGGGCAGGTTGCACGTGGCCCTGGTACTGAACGGACAGCTCCTTTCTCCTGGGCTTTACACTGGGGGATAGCAGTCTAGGAGGGCAGAAGCAGACCCTGGAGACAGAGAGGCAAAGGGGGTGGGGTGGAATGAGATCAAGTGCTGAATCCTCCCTCTTTCTTCTACCCCACACAGCCATCGGCTTACCTCCTCCAGAAATTAACCTACTGATCTGTATTGGTAGAATTAGTCAGACTAGCAGTCTTCTCAGTTCAGCCACAAAAAGGGAGGGGAAGCCTTGTCAGACCCTCCTCCCTCCCCTGGGCTCACTACAAACAACTTTTCTGATGCTAGAAGGAGATCTTTGAAGATGAGAAAGGCAAGTTCGCCTGCATTTTAGGAATTTTCCTGCAGATGGGAGGGTTTTAACTAATGAAATCTCCGGGATCACACTGTTTTTAATGTTATGAAACCTTGCTGAATAAAGAAGTGCTTGTATGTGTGTTAGAGAGAAAAATCAATGTGTGTATGTATGTATGTGTGTGTGTGTGTATGTATGTAGCCTGATCAACAACTTAAAACTATCAATGATCTTTAAAAGCTTCTCTTATTTTTGTGTTTAATCCAATTAGCATACTGTTTTCAAAAAGTTTGAACTTTGTTTTAAAGTTTGTCTCAGTAGTAGAAAAATATGTAAGGCATTGTGAGCTATCGGTAACCACACATTACCTTTAGCTGGCTGGGGACATTAAAATGTCACAGAAATATTAACTGGAAACCAAACTTAGTGCCACATGCCTATAATCCCAGGAAGCTGAAGTAGAAAGATTGCATGTTCTAGTCCATCATGGGCAAGCAAGCAAGATCCTATTTTAAAGTGAAAATTTTAAAAGAGAACTAGGGATACAGATTAGTGGTAAAGCTTCTCTGAATTTGAACTCAGTGCCATAAAAATATATATTACCTAGAAAATATAAGGATTTGTGTGTGTGTATGTCTTTAGTGTCACCATTGATGTCCTCTGAGTTTACATCTCCCAAACAAAATGTCTCACTCACATAAGGAATATGTAAGACATCTGTGTTACACTAGAAATTTGGACACATACCTCTCTCTTTATGAAAATATTGCCACTAGCACTTGTTTTCAGTTCTCCCATTCTTATTACCTAGCTATAGGGCAAGAATATATTCACCTATTTCCCTATTGTTAAGCACAGCCATGTGATGAGATGGGTTTGATGTATTTATGCAAGACCTTCTCCTCACTTGCAGCTAGAGATTTGCAGAAATAAAGACCAATAAATTTCTGCATTTCCAAGTGGGGGACTTTTACCTGGGGAAGCCCAAACCAAATATAGTTTATATGCTGGACATCAATGTTTGCTTTGTGAAGTGACAGATTTTGGAATTGTCTGTTACCTGTAGTATGATGAGTCCTAACATGTCTAACAAACTCCCTTCATAAATAAATAAATAAATTGTTGATGGTCAGAGTTGTTAGTGATTAGTTTTTTCTTGAATTTGATAAACAGATATTACTCAATAGAAATCAAATCCGAGTTAGATGTGTTACTAAATTTTTAAAAGAAAAAAAGGTACAGGTAAATTGACCTTTATACTTTTATTTATCAGTCCATCCAAACTATTAGAGTAATTTTAAAAATTATAAAATATTTTATGTTCTTTTTCATACTGTATATTTGAAAATTAATAAAGAAGATCTCTGTTTGGATAGGCTTCATTTCAAATTGTCACTACCTAACCACTAATCACAATCCTACAGGTACTAAAATTGTTTTAGTAACTTGTTGCAGTGAGAGAGAACACAGATCATAGAATATCATTAAACATCTCACTAAAAGAGTGTTAGAAAGGACTTGCTCTAGGAGGTGGACTTTCACTGGGTGGTTTCAAGGAGATAGAGGACACTGTGATGAGTACTCTTAGAAATCAGAACTCTGGGGCCGGGGATTTAGTTCAATGGTTCCGGCACCTGTCTTGCAAGCACAAGGGCCCTAGTTCGATCCCTGGTGTAACCATATACAGTACTGGGCATGGAGACTCATATCCAGCAGCAATCAGTACCACATACCACAGTGCCGGATGTGGTGGCTCATGCCTGTCATCCCAGCACTTGGGAGGCAGAGGCAGGAGGATTGCTGTGATGTGATTTTGAGGCTGAGCTCCGTCCCAGCCTGAACTACAAAGCAAGACCCTGTCTAAAACAAAAAAAAAGAAGAAAGAAAGAAAAGAAATCAGAATTCTATGGAACTTCATAAATTTTCCATAGGAAACAAATATTAGAGTGGGGTTAAAGTTATAATTGCTAAAGAAGCAGGAGTCATCTATATTAGCCAGTAGGAAAGATGATGGTCATTTTCTGATTTTGGACCATGTTCCTGTCTTCTCTGAGTTCTGATGTAAATTAGGTGGTATTTTTTTTCCCTTTGCTCTTTCACAATTGCAGAGTGTCCTTGCTTAGTGTTTATGGTCTATGAGGTTTTGATTTCTATACAATTCTTCATTTAAAGAACACCACAGTCTACCTGTGCCAGAGAGAAACATCAAAGCCAAGTTGATAATCTGAGATGATGGAGTTCAGGAGTTACTGTTTCTCTTATTAGCCAGTCTGAGCTGCTATAACAAGATGTCACAGAAGGAGTTAATAGAATGTTCATTTTTCACCATCCTGAAAGATAGTACAGGGGCCAGGGATTTAGCTCAGTAGTTGTGGCATCTGCCTGGGAAAGGCAAGGTTCTGAGTTCAGTCCCCAGTACCACATACTACAATGCTGGGCACGGTGGCTCACACCTGTAATCTCAGCACTCAAGAGGCAAAAGCAGGAGGATTGCTGTGAGTTCGAGGTTAGCCTAGGCCACATAGTGAGTTCAGGATCAGCCTGAACTACAAAGTGAGACTGTCTCAAAAAAAAAAAAAAAAGATATAAGTACATGATCAAAACACATTAGGAGGGCTGGGATAGGGCTCAGTGGTACAGCACTTGCCTAGCCATGGCAAAAAAGTGGGACAGAGTCCTGGTACTGCAAGAGAAAAAAAAAAAAAAAAAAAAGATGTGGCAAGATTTTTTTTCTGCCAGTGCTTCTTTTCATAGCTTGCAGGTGGCCATCATAATGTTTCTTAACGCGAGCTCTTCTCTGACACCTCATCTTCTTCTAAAGACACTGGTCCTACTGAATTACAGCCTAGTCTTATGACCTTACTTCACTTTAATTATCTCCATGAAAGCCTTAAAAGAGACTTGAACATGTGAAACTGGGATAGGGATACATTTCAGTCTAGCTCAACAGCCACTTGTGACTGGTCAACACCACTAGAGACAGCACAGTTTCAGACAATATAGATTGATCCAGTGCACTAAGAACTATGACTGAAAAAATTCCTCAGTAGATTCAGGAAGATCTTGTAAATTTCAGTGATGGTAAAAAAGTAAATAAAGCACTGAATTTTCTTTTCAATATCTGTTTTCCCTTTTCTATATATCAAGATAGAGAGTTTTGAAGTTAGATATTAAATAGACCTATATTCCTCTTTGTGGTAATTTTGAATAAACAGTTGAAAAAAGTATATGAAGTGTATAAAATATATGCCTACCTGTTAACATTTCTTAATGTCCAGTCAATTAATCACTTTTAAAGAATATTATGTCATAAGATAGTTTATTTATTATGTCATAAGATAGTTGTCATTCTAAGTTGCCCAAACAGTATATTTATCTCTACATGATAAGAGGGAAAACACATTCCCTGTCTCTATGATATATATACCATAGTGGGAAAAATAAAATGAATTTTCTATATTTATTTCCTAATAAGCCAATAGTTTTAATTATCTGTGAAAGTATGAGCAGATTCCATGTCTGGAATTCCATTCCAGATTCCATTCCATAAAAATGAAGTCTTCGAAATGACCTTTGGTTTGCTAATCTTGCAAAGGAAAAAATTTGGGAGTGAGTGTATTTATTACACTTGATCTTGTCATTAAAAAGCACATTAGAATTATGTCTTCTAACATTCTACACTACCTCTTCTCTTTCACCACTAGTGTCTAGATAATTAATGGGAGAAATTCCTTCTTTAAGTCATGTTTGAATGTGCCACAGCTGAGCACCTACATGTACTTAGCTTTGTCACCAGCTAATCTTAGCATTCAGGTTGGAACACATCTTAAAAGACTAATGCTATTTCAATGTTTTTAACTAGGGAAAGAAACTTGTTCTTTTTAACTGCTAGCATATAAATACATGAGGAGTAGATAGTGTTAAATCATACAAAGAACCTTACACTGTATTATTTATCAGAATGTCAGCACTCATTCCTGATATTTCTAATATATGGCACATATTTAATTCATCACAGTCTATATGTGTTGCCATTGCCTTATATTAGAAAGAAATCACTCTGGTAGATTTGGTTTCTAGTTTATTAAGAAAGAATAGCTCAAGAAGTGGCACTTTGCACATCTGAAAATAGAAAACATAAGCCTATAATGTCCACTCTACTAATTATTTTTTTTACTATGAGTTGAACACAGTGATTCACACACATCAAGCAAGTGATCTGTCGCTGAACTATTTCCTCAGTACTTCTTATTTTAGTTAGAGGGAGTTTCAGTAAGTTTCCAAGTCTTACCTTGAACTTTTTGCTCTCCTGAGTAAGTCTTTGGAGTAGCTGAAATTACAGGTGTGCAACTCCTCACGGAACTTTGTCAAATGGACTTTACATTGCATGATTTATACTAAGGTTGCCAGGATGCCTTTAAGTGAGAAAGAACCCATGTATCAATGGAGTTGCATGTCATTTATGGCAGTAATTCCCTTAGGGAAAACTCTCCCTCTCTCCTCTCCATACCCTTCTCAGGGGAGAACATCAGTGGTGGGTGGGAAAGGGCAGAAGAAGAAACTGGTCTACTGCAGACTGCAAAGGATCAGCGTAACATGGGGTTGTTTCTGGGGTCACCCCTCCACCCTGTTCTAAGTACACTGACAGAGTGGATTTGGAAGAGTGGCTGCTGGTTCCTGTAAGGCCATTTATAATACCACAATGGAGCGAAGGTATGAGGAAAAGCTATCACCTTCTGAATTGAGACTGGGTCTCACTTTGTAGTTCAGGCTGGCCCTGAGCTCAGCCACAAACTCACATCACAGCAATCCTCCTGCCTCTGCCTCCCGAGTGCTGGGATTACAGGCGTGAGCCACCACACCCGGCACTGTGGTAAATAGTACTGATTGCTGCTGGGCATGAGTCACCTCGCCCAGTAATGTAGATGACACTGGCGGATGAAACCCAGTCCTTGAGCTTGCAAGACAGGCGCTGGAACCACTGAGCTAAGTCCCCTGCCCCCTGAATCTAGACTTTTGAAAACTATGCTTCTAAAGTGGAAATCAATAGAAATGCTCATGATGAAACAGAATGGACACAAATGAGTTGGATGGAATAGATTGTAAAAGAGAATCAAAACTCTGCACTCTTAACATTGATATTAATTCCAAGGAGGAGATTTACCATCCAGAAGAGGGGTGACTGTATCAGTCAGTGCTCATTAGAAAAACAGGTTTTTGGTATGTAAATACACAAGGATTTCCTAGGTAGACTCACAATGAAGAGTCAGGTGTGCAAGGATATAAAAGGCTATCTGTGTTAGTGTTTATCTTCTATGAGATTTTGAGACCAGAAGGACCCAGTCAAAGGTTCAAGCCTGGAGCTTGCTGTATTGTCCCATGAAAGTCTATATTAGAAAGCTTAAAAACTTTCTGGAAGCCAGAAAATGATACTCAAGGTAAAGGTGAAGACTGGAGCTCTCTGAAGAACTGGAAGGGAGCCTTCTTCATTCATTTACCATTTGACTTCATAGAGAATGCAGACCTATGAATGGATGCTGCATAAGGCCAGGGTGGGCTTTCCTTATCCACACTCAGAACTATGCTTAATCAATTTAGTTATCATAGATCCTTAACCTATGTTCACCCACCATAGATCCAACTACCTCCAAAGAGCCTGACAAATGATTACAGGAGGCTTTAGGGGAGCAGCTAAATGTGAGACATAATTGATTTGCAGAAATAAATTATAGTAAACATTGTGGGGGGTGCATGTCTGCGTGTGTGTGTGTGTGTGTGTGTGTGTGTGTGTGTTTCTGGAGACTGATCTCAGGGCCTGGTGTATTTCCAAGCAAGCTCTCTACCACTGAGCTACATAACCACCCTCAAATTTTTAAATCATAAATTATAAAGTTGTTTTATATGTGCCCTGCCATTAAACACAGTCTTGTTGTAAAAGGGAGCACAGTGATGAAGTGATGTTTCTAGAGCTACAGAGCCGATCAGTGCCAGATTCAGTGAATATCTACTTGCTCAAAGGGAAATCAAAGCAAAGAAATTCGTCCCAGCAATTGTCTAATTACCATGCAATCTACAACCAGAACTGACTTAGAAGAAAGAAACATTATCAGATTCATGTCTGTAAAAGTGGCAGGGCCTAGTAGGAAACTATGTATTAAATGAAATGCCCTGTTGGGCAAGATGTGTGATAAAGAAAAATTATTGCAAATTTGTGGACAGCATCCACGGGCATTACAAGCAGCAAACAGATAGAAAGAGACAAAGGAATACGGTAAATATGGATGGGCCAGGAGTTTCAAAACAAACTCTTCAAGGGTAAGTAAAAGACAAACGTGAGGTCTAAACAGCATGCACAGAGTGTGGAGATTTGACGAGATTACATAATGAAGCCAAGAAAGTGTAAAGGGAAGCACTAGCACAGCCAAGCTGGAGAATAAAAGAGCGATTGCACCAGAGATTAAGATAAATAAAATAATAAGGCATTGTTCCCATCCATAAGGAAGAAAAGGTCAATGGAAAAGTAAATAGGGCCTCTGAGAGGCTACTGGGGTAATTGACAGAAGAAGCAGACAAAGCTCTTTTAGGGGACACAAAGCAAAAGTAACTGGAAGCCTTGACTGACTCGAAGCTCCCAGAGCTTCTAGGAAGGAGAGAAGGCAGGGAGTGGGGATGAGGGGGTCAGCGGCTGGACAGAACCACTGGGGACTGAAAGGTGAAGGAGAAGCGGTCTGTTGGGGTGACCACAGCGTGGGTGCTGCAGGCAGGGCCAGCCCTCACCTCCAGCTCCGGGCGCTGCACCCAGGACTTCGAAGCCAAAGTGAGACAGAGACCTTCGGGATCTGGGAAGGAGCAGAACCCCAGGAAACAACAGCGCACCCTGGAGGATGACGGGAGAGGGTAGGGTGAAGGAGAGGCTAAGGCCAACGACCGAAGAAAGAGAATGAATGAAACTGAAAACTTCTACAAAGCAGTTTTATTTAAACTAGGAGAAATCAGCTGTAGAACAGAAGGAACAGGGTACAGGGAGAACCAGGCTCCCCAATGTGTAGGTCCTGATGAGGAGCACTGCGGGCTGGACAGGTGCAAGCAGCAGCTCTAACTCTAGCTTCAGCCCTGGCACTGTGTCTTGACTGGCTATGTGACCTTATCCATAGTAAATCCGTCTCTGAGGTCTCCTCCGGTCAAACTAGGAGAGAGATGCCATCTGTCCGAGGCTTTGCAAAACTGACCCGAGGGAAGAAAGTCATTACTAATAATCTCCTCAGTAGTCTGCCTAGCAACTTTCCTCCTTCCAAATAATAACAATAATAATAGTCAGCACTTTGAAAGCTTTCCAAGGTACACGTTGCTGTACATAGGCTGGCTTGCTGGGGACAGAACCCCATCCTTCCGTGGGCTCAGCTCACACTTCAACCCTGAGCTACAGCCTCACCACAGCTGAGCCAGCTAGTGTTTAGCCTCTCCCGCCCCCATTTTCTAGATGAGAAAATAAGGTGACTTCGATGGATCAGTCAGTCGGCATTGACAGCAGCACTCAGGCCCGGTGGTTCCAAGCTATCGCGCTTCCTTTGGTCCCCCGCTGGCCGCCGCAGTTCCCAGGGGTCGCAGAGGCAGCGGGGAGAAGCGGGTGCAGGACAAAAGGCTGAGTGTCGCGCGCGGAGCCGGGACAGCCTCCGAAGGCCACGAGGCGCGGGAGGGAGCCTCTGACTCCGGCACACCGCAGGAGGCGGCCCAGCCACTGGGAGACCTGGAGGCCGGTTTTCGTCGAGAAGTCCGGATGCTTTTTTGTCCCAGGAACTTGGGCCAGGCTCCCGTGAGGGTGCTTTCTTTAATCGCTGGGGAAAGATGGGGTAAGAGAACTTTGAAAAGGAAATTTAAAACTTTGGAAAGTTTATGTACAACAACAAAGGCCCGAAGAGAGAAGGGAAACTACATTTGGATCCCATGTTTCTGAGATCGAGGCCGGCCGAGGCGCTGCAGCCCCCCGGAGAGGAGCGGCTGCCGCCTCGAGGCCGGAGGTGCCCAGCAGCGCCCTCCGCCTCCGGGCCTGGTGAGCTCGAAACCCGCGAAATCCGCGCGCCGGGCCTGGCAGAGTCTAAGTGTAAATAAATTCCCCCTTACTCTTAGTTTGTTCCTATCTGGTTTTCTCCACTAAAACAAGATGCACATGTCTTCCCCACTTGCATGAAGAGGAGTGTTCTCAGAATTGGACCAATGCTTTCACAAGCGCTTGGTAAACTGAGGCACTGCATAGCATCAGAAAACCGGCGATCAAACCTCCAAAACCTGCAAGGACGGAGGACAGAGGGTAGCCTCTTTCCAAACTCAAGCGCTTCTTGGCGAAAAGGGCAAATCTCCCGTGGGAGACTGGCCTGCACAGGAAGACTGCCTTCTTGCGGAAAGGAGCGCGCACCCGGGAGGCCCCCAGGGCATCCGCCCCGGGCCCCGCCTCTGCCCGGGCGAGTGCCCCGCCCTGCGCCAGGCTTCCCTGCGAGGGTCGGAGCTTCGCTAGGCGGGTGCGGGGGGACTAGGGTCGGTCTGGGGCGGGCCTGAGCACCCCGTGTCTGGCTGTTATCAAAGAAAGACTTCAGATGAGGGAGGACTTCGCGTTTAATTTTCGACTAATACGTTCGCGAGGCTTTTTAATTGCTTGCAAATGCATTTCCTCTGTACGATTGTGGAACTCGTGTTGCCTGTGGGCTGCCAGGCTAAAGCGGAAGTCAGATCCTTGTTAGGCTTTTGACAAACAGCCCAGGGGGCAGGGTAGGGTTGTGAAGCAGGAGGTTGGGGGGGAGGGGAAAGGAAGAAAAAAAGGCGGGTTAAAAATTATCAATAACTCTTAAACTGAAATAACTAGAGAGTCAGTCAGAAATGTAAATTTCTCCTAGCCAGCCTAATGCTCTTTTGAACACTGACTGTGTGCAGTTATGGTACTGGTGTGGCACAGCGCCCCTCGGTTGTTGATGGTGGGGTGGAGGTGGAAGGCTGTGATGGCTATCAAGGAAAGGCAGGGAAGAGCTTGTGGAAAGAGACCCAGAGTCGGCCACCACACAGACCAACGCGCAAGGCAGGCCAGTGATTTCTTGGGAAGGGTCAGGTGGGTTTAGGGGGCCTGACCTGGCTAGTTTCCCCGTAAGAGGTACACACATTGTCATTGCCTTTCTCTCCAAATTCTGGAGTCCAGGGTAACTGAGTCATGTGTTAGAACACTTGCTCCTGTCCTGGACATTTCAGTTATGTGGAGCACTCTGTGTCTCCTCCTTGCTTGATGAGGAAAAAGGAACGAACCTCGGGGTTGGGAGGCTGCACGGACAGCACCTGAGGGAATGCTCCCCTTACCCTGCTGCTGAAGGCAAGACAGAAGTGTTAAGAGGTTAGAAGAATGACATCTCGGAGAAACCAGAGGCCACACGATGTGATTCCAGGACATTATAATCCTTAGTGACTGAAACTAAGGCCTCCTGGGAGAAAGAGCTCTCAGAGGTTCTTCTCTGACTGGTGCTCAGAGATGCAAGTCACACACCCTCTTGAAAGACTATCCAAGTGGAGGTTCTCAGAGGGCTGAAGTGTTCCAGAGGGTGGGTAGAGCAAGGCAGGCTAAAGAACATAGGGACATACTGGCCTGCTGCACATGCTTTGCTGATACCCTTGTTCTGTTTGCCCAACCCAAGGAGAGAAAAGAAAGAGGCTGAGAACAGTCAGGAGTGGCACATCTGTCCAGACTACACCTCTTGTTCTGCTTTGAGTACTGAACATTGATCACCTTGCAGGACTATGTTGTACTACCCTGGGTCGTCGGTCATCACTATCCCCCTGAACC
The DNA here is from genome assembly GCA_004026965.1 of Petromus typicus. NCBI lineage: Eukaryota > Metazoa > Chordata > Mammalia > Rodentia > Petromuridae > Petromus > Petromus typicus. The sequence goes on along the minus strand of PVIR01017692.1, from coordinate 16,926 downwards.
TGTGTCCTCTTGAAACCAGGATCTTTATGCCTGGGAATTGTCTCCCTTCGTGTCTGCATCATGGAGCTGTACATCACTCTGCAGCAGAGGGTACTGAATGGCATCGTTAGATGATGTACACATGTATGACAAAGGCATAAGTTTAATGGATGCAATGTCATCTCTACCTTCAACTAAAAGTAAAAGAAAGAAAGGAAGTGCAAAAAAGAAAGATGGAGGGGGAAGAAATGAAAGGATGAAGGAAGAATGGGAAGGAGGAAGATACTTAGGGTGATCTATGTATGTAAATATACTCAATGGAGTATTTCTGCTAGAAAGTGCTCAGATAATTGGAATCATTATTTCACTTAGTATTATACCAGTAATTTCATAAAATAGATCTATTGAGCCAGCAAGAAAACAAAAGAATCAACTTACAGGAACAGAGGAACATCCAAGAGTCAAAAAAAACCCCAAACAAACAGAAAACAAAACAAAACAAACAAACAAACAAAAAAACCACGAAGAAGAAAAAGAAAGAAAGAAACCTAAAGAAGTATGTGCTTATTAAAGCTAGGGTTGAACACACAAAGGCTAGTGACATTTAACCCACCCTAAACATGAAGTGGAAGTTCCTTTCACTAACATTTTGCTTTTTTTCTTTATTGAGCTCATTGGTACTTTTTAGATAGACATTATAATGACATTCAACATTGAGAATTGTCACATAAAATAACTTTATTCTCATTTTTCCCATTCTACTTCCTCCCTACAGCCCCCACCTCTCTACATAAGCTTTGTTCCAGCTTTTTGGTTTTGCCATCAAATTGTTTCTTTTCCTTCTTTGCTTTTCCCTGCCCCTCTTTTCCTATCCCTTTGAGCACTTTCCTCCTATTTTATAATACCTATTAGAATATTTATACTTAACTGGATGAACCTTGAGGCAATACTCCTAAATGAAATGAATAGGATACAGTTGTGCCAATACCATATCGTTTCTCTAGTATGAGAAACTGCAGGTATAAATGAGGCCCAGAATTTATAAAAGGTATTGTCAATAAGACTTTTCTAGGTTAGACCAAAATCAATCTATAAGCTCTGGAAAGGGACCTGCACCTTCCCAAAACCCTCCTCCACCTCCGGATCTTCACAAAGACATTAATGATTCCTAAAGTGACTGTGGTAGGATGATCCCTCCTAGAGCTGGAACCAGAGGGAGAAAAAGTCCACCAGGTACAGAGGGGGACTATCTTTAACTTCTTCTATCTGAGCTATCTGAATGGACAGGCACTGGTGGGGCCTCCGACTGAAGCCAGAATAAATGTTATCAATTTCCCATAGAAGAGGACCCAGGCCATCACCGTCTTATCTAGTATACTCTTTGGCCAGTTGGTTCACTAACGCCACCAGCTGGAGAACACGTGGCCAATCACTCCCCAGGAAAAGGACAAAACAGAAAGAAATTAGATTTGCTGAAAAGCCCAGTCTTTGAGTAAAGCAAGATGGCACTTATTAATTGCTCAAGACTATTAATTGGATGGGGGGAAGCCATCTGACAGACACAGATCTGGTACATGCACATCACACACACACACACACACACACACACACACACACACGGCACCAAACACAACATACACCTGCCTCAATGAATTTCTTTACAAAAGGGGTGCACTATGCAACCCCAGAGCAGATGGAAGGGAATGCTGACCAGTCTGTACATATGGCACAGATGATTTCTCTTAACTTTTCTTTCTTTCAGGGTGAACAGCTTTTTTTTTTTTCTTTTTTTCTTGAGGAGGGAGCAGTTGGCCAAGTGGCAACTCGCTGGGGTCTGGAACACCGGGTGTGGGAGTCAGTTCAGTGTGGAGAGAAGAAAAGCACTTTCCAAAGGAAACAGGGTCCAAAACCAAAGGGGTTCATGTTATCCTTCCTGCAGGTGTCCAACACAGATGAAGGGTTTTGGGTTTTGGGGTTTTGGGTTCTTGCTTTTTTTTTTTTTTTTTTCATTCTATTACCTTTAGTTTTCTCTAAGTCCAAATGTACTCAGAGTCTCAATTGATAAAACACTGAATGGCCTTTAACTTAGTAGGTAATCATCACTCGGGAAAAGAGAGATGGACATAGAAGATAGAATGAGGAAGCAGACTTGGTAGTAATTCAGTGATGTCCTCAGATGTCTAGCTGGAGAGACAAGTAGAGTCATTCCAAGGGACCTGGTGGCTCTAGCCAAATGCAGTATTGAGTGTATCAGAGAGCCATATGTTCTGGGTACTGGTTTCACACAGCTTTCCTCTTGAGTCTTACTACTGGTGCTGAGCCTCCTGCTGCTCCCAGGGGAGAGGACATTGTGCCCATTATTCAAACCTCAGCTGAAAGGAGAAGATCCTTCAGCTTCAATGAAGATACATGACAGTAGGCGGCTGGGGAAGGAGGTCCCTGGTTTAAGAGCAGGTGCCATCTTGACTACCTGGGAGGCAATATTATGCACCAAGAAAAGTAAACCTGGCCACTTGCAACTTCATGTGTGGGTTTTACATATTCTTTTGGGGAGCAGAGTTGAACATTCTCAGAGTGATTTCTGGGGTAAGGCTGTGGTGGCAGACCCCAACTAACAATAAGGATCAGATGACTGATGTCCTCTATGGATGAGCCGGGAGGGCCTCACTGAGAACTAGCAAAGACCAGCAGACCAGCATTTTTGGGGTCGGTCCTCAGTGTCAAGCAGCATTCACCTTCCCATTCCTGCTTAAAGAATTTTTTCATCTTCACTAATTTCTCTGTCTCTTTGACTTCATTAGACCAAAATATGGAATTTTAAGAATTGGAAGTTGAGGAGGAGCTGGTACACCTTGAAATAAGGAGAAAGAGGAGGCTCCTGACCCATGAGCAGGGCTGGAACATCTTGGATCTCCATTTCAGACACTGCATTTCAATTTTTGCTCTGTGCTTTTGTCCATTTGGACAGTGATAGCCCCAGTTAGTCTGAATGAGCAGATCCTAATAAACCCTCCCAAACCTCGACCTAGAAAAAAAAAAATTTCTGTTTGCCTGCGGCTTATTATTAAGACACCTTCTCGGCTTACATACTTAAAAGCTAACCAAGTGAAGAAACACTTAAGACTGAATTACCCCCTCTATCTCTGAAATGAGTCTGTGGGACCAGTTAGTTCTTCTGAGCTCCACAGGGTTGGAGGCTGGACCTCGAAGAGTCTCACTGTTGCCAGCTTGAAGCCACTGCTACCCCCTTCAGGCACTAGGTGACTTGGTGGGGGAAGCTAAATTGTAAAGGAAGTAAATCTCAAAAACTGTACGAAAGTGGAGAAATCCACCAAAGAAGTGGAGATAGGTGTACGCACTGCCTCCTTCCTGCCCTATCTATAAAATACAACTCTAAAGCTTTCTAAGTGTTATTTTGGGGAAACTGTTCAAATACCTGGTTCCAGTGTTAAAGAGCCCCCCCACACACACACACACACTATGCACACCCCTAGCCAGCACTGTGTACAAAAGGGAAGAAGAAAGACACAAAAGAAAAGGAAAATGGGCAGGGCTGGGAAGTGAAAGACACCATTTACCTAAATGTAGAATCTTGTCACACGCCTTTATTCGCTCGCATTTTTCTTAAATTTATTGCCAGTTATGCCACTTCTTTAGGATCAAAACTTGAGACTGTCCATCACAGTTATTTATTTTAAAAGCTGCTGAAAAGTGTAAGCCACCACCTACTGTTGCTTTTCAAAAGGGGGAAAGAACCCAAATTCGATGTAAATATGAAAGAAGCAGAAGCAGTATTGTTTTCACTTGGGCAAAGGCAGACACTCCAATCGAGGCAAAATTGATACCAAAGCTTGTTGGAAAAAGCAGCTCTCAGCTCCGGGGGATTGGAGCCAATAGGAAGGAACACTTGCCCGTGTTAAAGGGAGCTTTAATTAATATATATTTCTATCTCTAATATACACATATCGGGGCTAGATTTCTCTCTTCACAATAAAATGTGTGCAAATGCTCTCCGCAGAGAAGAGTCCCCACCTCAGTCGGTATAGAAAAGCATGATAAAGGTTGGAAAAAATGGATAAAAATGTTGAAAGAACCTCCAGTTCCTTATTAGGTGAAGATACAATATTTATTCCTTGTCTCCTGGGATAAATCTCTTCTGCCTATTGTCCTCCCAGTTCTCAGTGCTGATGCTTAATTTTCAAAACTTCTATATTACCAAGGGACCTACGACATCAGCCAAAGAAATACTCAGCAAGTACAAAATCTGTTCCAGGGAGCTGCTTTTGTGCAGAGGGAAAATTTTGTTCCTACAGGTTTTTAAGTGGGTACAAGGCAAGGAGCTATCTGATCCGGGCAAAACCATTGCAATTTAGATCTCTATCTATAGAACATTTTTTTCCCTTAAAAAAATTGGAAAATACAAGAAGTTTGGAATTTTTTTTTCCAGATTCTTTTTTTGGAGGGGAAAATTGCATCGTAAGCTTTTGGAGAAACCCAACATGTCAACTACCTTTCCGGGACTAGTCCACGACGCCGAGGTATTATTACTTTTTTTTTTTTTTTTTTGAGCGCGCGCGTGTGTGTGTGTGTGTGTGTGTGTGTGCGTGTGTGTGTGTATGTGTGTGTGCGTGTGTGTGTGGCGGCAGCGGCGGTGGCGGCAGTGGTGGCAGCCTACCTACCTCTAATCTATATCGGACCGTTACGTTTAATTATAATCTGGCTTTCGGGGGAAGTTAAGGAAGGGAAGGGAAGAAAGTTCGTTATGACATCTGTCGCCAGAAAGGGGACTCTGCCACGTTAAGAAACATTTGCCATAATGAGGGAGAAAACATAGTCGTAATAATAAGAGAAAGAGAGAGAAAGGGATTCTCGGGGAGCAAAGAAAAAGGACTGATGGGGGCCGGCAGGTGGACAAAGGGGGTGGGCAGCAGAGCACCCCTTTCCGAATGGGCTTATTCTGGGAAAGGGACGCGGACAGAGAGGAGTCCGATTCCCTCCCCAGATGGCGGAGGAAGGGACCACGTTGGACAGTATGTAGGCTTGGCGGTGTTTGTGTTCGTGTTGAACAACGATTCTGAGCAGTCCAGCCGAACACGTCGGCGGCGGGCGGCGCGGATCCGGCCCGAGCGCGGGGTCCGGGTGGCGGCAGCCGGAAGCGCGAGGCGGGATCGCCCTGCGCCAGGGCCCGGGCTCCGCTGCGAACCTGGCTCCGCCGCCCAGCGTCCCGCACACGCTGGGCAGGGGCTGGGTGTGCGCGCGTGTCTGTGCGCGCGTGTGTCTGTGTGGATGCGTGTGTGCGTGTGTGATGTCGCCCGCACCTATATAGGGTGGGGGATTTTTTCCCGCTCTCTCGACTTCGAGGACGAGGCCGCCCACCCCCCGGCTGGCTGCTCGCTCGAACAGGCTCTTCGGGAAGGCGACGCGCTGGCTACCGTGCCACCGGGCCCTGAGCTCCGCTCCCCTTGAGAGCCCAGGAAGCTCCGGGCTCCGGGAGAGCGGCGCTTCGGTTGCAAAATGACAAACCTCAAGTTTTTCTGCTCTCCCTTTTCCCCCTCTTCCTTCCAGATACGTCACGACGGATCAAACAGCTACCGTCTGATGCAGCTTGGCTGTCTGGAGTCCGTAGCCAATTCCACTGTCGCCTATTCCTCCTCCTCTCCTCTAACTTACTCCACCACCGGCACCGAGTTTGCGTCCCCCTACTTCTCCACTAACCACCAGTACACCCCGCTCCACCACCAGTCCTTCCATTACGAGTTCCAGCACAGCCACCCGGCGGTCACCCCCGACGCCTATTCTCTGAACTCTCTGCACCACTCGCAGCAGTACTACCAGCAGATCCACCACGGGGAGCCCGCCGACTTTATTAACCTGCACAATGCGCGGGCACTCAAGTCCTCCTGCCTGGACGAGCAGAGGCGGGAGCTGGGCTGCCTCGATGCCTACCGTCGCCACGACCTGTCCCTCATGAGCCACGGCTCTCAGTATGGAATGCACCCAGATCAAAGACTCCTGCCAGGGCCCAGCCTGGGGCTGGCCGCCGCGGGAGCCGACGACTTGCAGGTAAATAAGCGTGCAGCGCGTTGGTCTGCTCCCTCCCCTCGCCTCCCTCCTCCTCCCGCCCCATTAATACAGACTGTAAGCTCTCTCTCTCTCTCTCTCTCTCTCTCTCTCTCTCTCTCTCTCCCCTCTCTTTCTCTTTCTCTCCCCCCATATGAACATCCCCCCACTTAGGGAAAGTTACCTAAACAAAACAATTACACGAGTATGGTCACTCTGCCCTCTTTGGATCCAGGCAATTCAGCCACTCGCTGTGGTTCGACTGCCCGCGGGGACCCTGACCCTCGCTAGTCACCACAGAAGTCTCCTGACTAGAGAGATTCTGACATGAAGGGCTAGGTGTCTAAGGGGAGTGGGGAGCTGAGTTTCAGTCTGCTGCACTCAGCCGGACCCCGTAAGTTGACAGCAAACTCTGCCTTTAGTTTCTGCACTTTTCAAGGTCTATCCTTCTGTTCTTGATGGGTTTTCCCCCAATCTGAGCTTATGGTGATTTTACTGTGATTTGGAGAGGGACTGTCATTTGTTCTTGGAAAACTGAGCCTGAGTAAGTTTGGCCAGAAATACTGGATGGTACAAAATGAGAAGCAACAAATGATAGCCTCACACAATCCATGTCGATGAAAGAATCTGTACGAAGCCCTGGCCCAGGGTGTAGCACTGAGTCGAGGCTCTCTGTCTGATGTGTGCCCAGGTTCACCACCCACTTGCCTGACTCACATTCTTATTGTTTCTCTTTAAGTAATTGTAGGATAAATCGAGCTTCTTTAAAAGACAGAGATGGGGATGTAGGAGAAGTGAGACAATGAGATGAAGAAAAGGAAAGGAAGGAGAAAAAAGACAATGAAAGAGAAAGGAAGGAAAGAAGGGAGTGAGGGAAAAAGAAGACAAGGAATTCAAACACTGCGGGCACCAGCACTCTACCAGATGATCTCCTACTTTCTCTTTTAAACACGCTTTTGAACATTCTTTGCCTACGATAAAACTGGTAATCGTTTTATCAGTCGTATTGTCTTAGGTACAATTCATACAACCAAACCCAAGAATATCTAGAATAAGAATCTGAAAGATTCGAATTTGTAGTATCTTTTTTAAGAGAAGGGGAAGTACATTTGCACCTGTGTGTGCCCACTCCTTCTGCCTGCATGATCTTGGCCCCCTCCTCCACATTCTCCATGACGAATGAGGAGATATATTCCAAGACATAAGTTGGAGACGTAAGAGACCCCTTGTTGCGCACAGAAAATCTTTTCCCTTCATTTACCCTGGAGCAAGGGATTACTTTTACATTAAAGTGAACTCCCTTACAATTCCAACAAAGGGGCATAGCCATTAGTTCCATGGACAAGGAAAAAGATTTTGCTTCATAAACCTTGACTTTCTACACTTATATTCACAAAATAATTTTGTACGCTCAGGGCATTTTTACATTTTTCACAAGGATCTTTTTATGTCTCAAAGGGAAAAAAATCTGCCATTCAATACTTAGCTCAACTAAAACCTATTTACTCCTTTTAATAGCCACGTCTGCTGCTGATTTTTTTGTATCTGTACAAATTTTTTTTCTGTGCGAGGCACAAAGCCGGGCATTTTTCAAAAGAGGGGATTAGAATATTTGCAAGCACCAGACAAAGAAAGAATCCCGTGCAAAAGGACACCGTAGTTTATCCAATTTTCGACTTAGTGCCATTCAACTGGTCATTTATGCAATGTCATCTGACCAAACAACATGTTTTACCTCTGAGGAGGAGAAAAAGTTTGTTAAGTGAAGAGACCAAGATGTGTCTCTTCTAAGAAATAAACATCTTAACAATGCATCAACGGGAAGGAGGGAAAATAGTTCATTCTTTCCTCCCTTAAAGGTACTTTTACTTTCTGTTTCAGATATTATGAAGCCAAAATCTCCTCCAGCCTCTCTTTCTTAGGAGTTTATCTTCTTATCCTTTTACTACTCATACAAAGGCACTTTTGCTTATCCACAGAAGGGAAACATTTCAATATACTAGATGAAATCAAGTATGTCTTACGATAAAAATAGATGCATATACATATCTTTCTCTATATTTCTCTCTATTTATCTATCTGGATCATATAATAGTATGTTAAGAAGCAAGTTTATAAATTTGGTAGTTGATTTTCTTCTACTCTTCCTGGACCTGGTTGGCAGAATGAAAAAAAAAAGGTCATAGCTCCCTTTAAAATGGGAAATGAGGAGGGAGTGTGTGGGAGAAATCCGTCTCTCTCCTTTTATTTCTTCCTTTTTAAAGACATTCATCAGCATATGCCTCATTTTAAATGCAACAAATGTAAATATACTTTTCCCTGCACAGAATTTTAAGTGAAAGTCCAATGGTTTGGAGGGCGGTCTAAGTCTGCCTAACAGATGCAAACAGTCTTGTGGCTTCAGTTCCATCTTTGAGTCCCCTAAAAAGATTTGCTATGGCCAACAAAGGAAACTGTCACACCTTTTCCCATCACCGCTTTAATTTATGCTCAGTCTCCAAGGTTTTTTTTTCATATTGATTTGATAATCACTTTAAGGCAGAACATTTAAAATAAGAAAGAACTCGTGAGTAGGTTAAAAAGGGGGGTCTTGCAGGCCTGCCTCAATATGGTGAAAATGGGAAGCAAAAGGGGGCCGGGGCTGTAAAGGTTGTTTTGTAAAGTGGGTTTTTATTATGCACCGACTCTCTCCGCATTTACTTAACTCTTCACGGGCTGTTGGGTAGGTTAACACCCTTCAAGGCCTCTTTCATGTCCAATACCTCGTTTGTTTGTAAAGGAAAATGAGCCTTTAACACATTTGGAATCAGAGGGAAAAAAAGGCAAGACAGCCACAGAGAAATTTTTATTTTTCTTAATAAAAAATCAGCATACACTTTCCACTTTCCAGCTCAAATCATTCCTCAATCCATTAGGATCCTGAAGATCTACAGTCTGTGAACCTGCAGGTATTTCCCTCATAAGTCCCATTGTGGGTAGCAGTGCAGGATGTTCCTACATTTGGGGTAATACACAATGCTCCTAAGATATCTTGCACCTTACATGCAGAATAATTCCTCTGAACTCCACAAGAAACTTAGAGCCTAAACCTTGATGCTGTAGTGTAGTTTTCTCCACTCAGAAAGTGTTGAGTGTCCACTGTCTGGATATTATATGCTTGTTGGATTCCCTGGATTCTCAAAGGGCTTCCCACTCTCTTTTACCAAGATGAAAGGCTCTCAAAACTGTGAAGTGTAATACTATGCTGTGATATGGAATGTTTACCTTAAATTTCATGCAACATTTTGCATTCAGGTCTATCTTTAATTTTTGCTAAAATTGTTTTTTCTGGCAAGCTTGTCCCAGCTCAGTAGTTGATTTTGATTGTGTACTGGGATAGGATCTCAGCACAGACCATTCTGAAAGATTTTATTCACATGATTATACCTATCAGAGTTGAGTGATCTTATTTCTTTTTCTCTTACTAAGGGCTCTGTGGAAGCCCAGTGTGGGCTTGTTCTCAATGGCCAAGGTGGAGTAATAAGAAGAGGTAAGTGAGAACATTTTGAACATAAACATTCTTAATTTGCTTTAAAGATCTCACACTGCTGTATACATCAGATTCCTTGTCTGCTGATTATGAAAACAATTACTTTTCTTCCCCCATAAGGCCCATTGAGGATAGCAATGCAGAATGCAAGATCCAAATAGGCATATTTACCTTAAAAATTGTTCTTTCATCCTGTTGAATTGAGCACCAGCTGAGCCCAAAGACTTGTACTAGGAGAGATCTGCTGCCTCTCTTGACAAAAACAAAGTTAGAGAGGAAAAAAAAAAAAAACTGAGGATAAAAAACACTTTTCACACCCCTGCCCAACACCAATGCCACATCCTGGAGCAGAATTTCTAGTCTCTTAGTCATAATGTGTCAGCCACAGTCTGGGTGTTTGAGGTGATGTTGTTAGCTTGAGGCTTTAAGAGATTCTGAAAAAGGCCTGATCATTGAGGCTTTTGGGGAGGCTAATGAAACACCAATATTGTAGCTGCCTTATTTCTGTAAGAGTCCAGAACATTTCTTACTTTAAAGGAGGGTGGGAGGAGGAGGTAGTGTTAACTCTACTGGATAAAGCTTTCTTGTTCCCATCTGTTGAGGAAGACATCTGAATCCAGAGTTACCCATGGAATTGAAGTGGGGGGTGCGAGGAGAGGAGAGGGCTGTTGATTTCAGCTCAAGCTCTGGAGGGGGCTGCATCTCAGATGTTCCATTTTGACAAAAGGTTTTGAACTATGACATTCACAGGGCCTCAAGGCACTGCAGATTTTGTTGGCTTCTCCTACTTAACTGTACCCAGAGCCTCTGAAGTTTATTTTCCTAGCATGCTGAGAAACCTGAGGAGCATACAAGGCAAGAGGGACCAGCTGTTATCCCAACTTCATATGAATTAATAAGAGGTAGCCTATTCACCAAGACTAATTCCTGCTTCAGGGCCACAGTTGTCTTTAGTTACCATGCCACTAAAACTGAGTCACTTCAGTGGTAAGGAGTAAGTGTTCTTTGGTCTTTCTCCATTCCTTTCAAATATTCTTGAATTAATTGTTTTACACAGGGACAGAAATGTGCTGGTAGAATATAGTGGATGTTTTTGTTTAAATTGCAGACTTAACAGACCAATGTGGATATGTAAATTAAGAGAGAAAAGAAGCACAAGGGCCTTTCCTTTTAGAACTTGGATGTTGTCATAGTGTATGCTTAGATTTTGTATTAAATTTCAAATAGCCATTTAATTCTTAAAACAAAAACTATAGGTATTGCTACACAGAGATTTATTTATTTTAATTTTTTAATGAGTAGTGTTAGGCTTGCCAGTGAGATCAACACTCAGTCATATCAAAATGAGATAAAATAGGTCCGAGACTGGTGGATATTAAAGTCAACTACCCACACTGTTAGGCAACTCAAAAAATACGTAGTCAGAAGAGGTTCCAGTGAGGCCTCTTGATGGGGGTCCCAGCAGGGCGCGTCAAACTGAAGGTGAGGCTCTGTGCTCCAGGCGCGCGGAGATCGGTGGTGCTGAAGGACAGCGCCACTAATTAGGAAACGGGGCTGGCTCATGAGAGAGCCGAGCTTGCGCGGCTGCGGTTTTCGTATTCAGTTACGCTTCAAGATCGCCTTCTCCTCCAATGCTTGATGCAACATCCCACTGTAGGAGAGGTAGGTGAGGGTGAGAACAGTTCCAGGCCGAACCTGGGATCTGAGAGTGTGACTCCGGCAGTGGAATCCGTTGAATTTTCAGACTTCGGTGACAGTCCTTCTTCCCTTATGTGGTCTTGATATGCCAAAGCTTTAAGAATCTGCAAAATGAGAGCTGAGATCTTATCACAGCTATGGAAATGGTGATCATTAAGACATGTTTATTGTTCTTGTAGAATTTAGTGTGTGTTTCACTGAAAAATCATCTCAATTTGGCATTTTAAAATCAAATACTGATCTTATAGGAAAGCATAACCTCAAAGAGAAAGGAAATGTAAATTGGGATCTATATCTGTATTGTTCAATCCCTTCACATCAATGTAATTAAGATTTGGCTACTGAATTTATTTCATTTCCATTTATTTTAGCGAAAGGCAAATCAGCCTGTGTGGGCTCTAGAGAGGATCATGTGTGTCGCCGCGAGTCTGTGCACTCTGAAAGGCTCTGTGTTCAGGCAGGGTAAATCACAAGTGGACAGGAAGTGTTGCCTTAACCGGAAAGTACATTTTGTCAGAGTTCGTCAGACTCCTTACCTCAGGCCACACTACTTTTGAGGAAAAGTCCAGGAATTCCCTTTTCTGTACTTTCATGGTTGTGCACAGGGCTTCTGTATCAACAGCTCAGGCTACCTTTGTTCTTCAAAAATCAGGAGCGCGTTCCCTCAAGCGCGCTCCCACACCGTTGTCCCGCTGACAGGCCAACACAGCATATTCCAATAGCTTAGATGAGAATGTATTTCTTTCCCAGTCTGCACTTTTACTGATCATTCTTCACACAAAACACAATTTTTAAAAAAAAAAATTTAACATTATCCACTCTCTCCCTGAGTTCTTGGATAAATTTACATTTCTAATGATATCTAGAATTTACAGTGGCAGGAAAAGTAGATGCTACCTCCAAAGACAAGACCTTCCCCCAACCTTCTTCTTGCAGAAAGACAATTCTGTGTCTCCTTGGAGAGTTTGCTGCGGAAGCTGTCTTGATATGTGGAGGGTGAGGGGTTGGAGAGTGTCTGTTCTTTAGATTTAGCCACTCATACCAAAGTGCCATTCCTCGGACACACTTTGGTAAGTCGCAGTTATATTATTTTGTCGTAATCAGAGCCTGGCACGGGGCGGGGGGCAGGGGGACGTGGAAAAGAAGCAGTAGCGAGGTAATTACCACCTAGATAAAATATTTGCCACCGCCTCCGAGGCGTAGCTCCCCGCGCGCTCACTCCCGGTTAATGGTGTGCGCGATTTTGCCCGCAGCTCCGCCACTCCAACCATCAGAACCAATAATCTTTACTTTACCCTGCGCTCGCGTATCGATAGCTTCTTTCGCCTCGGGCGTTGGCTTTGATATGTTAATATTTCTGAGTAGCAAATTCTGCAGAGATCATATTAATGTTGTACGTACAGAGTGGAGCTTTGCCTTCGTTGAATATTCAGATACTGGGTTTCAAAAGGCATCTCTTGAAGAAATGAGACTTCTATTTACAGGAGTCGTCTATGTTTTTAATCATTAAAAAAAGAAAGAAGAGAAAGAAAGGAAAATCCACTCTTCTTTCCCGGTGAAGCTTCTGAGGCCCCCACCATGTCCCCCTCCCCTTTGTCAGACGACGGTCCCTTTCATTTCTTGCTCTGAGTATTTAATAATAAGTGAGCAATGTTGATGATGACAAGGAGGAGGAGGGAAGGAGGAGGAAGAGGAAGGGGGGGCTGATAATGAAGGAATCTAGACTGGAATCTCCGGGTAGGGCTTCGTTTGGGTAGGGACTACGGCCTTCCGGTGAGTAGTTAAGAAAGGAGAGGGTCCCAGGCTTTCCACTTGTAGGTGGAAAATGACATTTTGGCCCGGTCTCTTTGGTGAAATCGGGATGGCAAACTCAAAAAGGGGGGGAGGGGAGATGAAAAAAGTGCAGAGGGGAAGCGCCCTGTTTCGCCTTGTGATCATTCCGCCTTGCAGCCCCAGGCTAATTTCAGAAGCTTAAATACCTCCGTAGCCTCTGGGCCAGCGGAGAGGAGAGAACCGGCCACGGGCTGGCAGGAGCGCTCTCCCGATCGCCCGTGGCTACACAAAATACAAACTACTTTGAATCAAAACATTTTGGGGAATTAATACGATTTGAACTCTGCACGTTCTAAAGGCGCTGGCGTTTGTCAGAGAGTTTCGAGGTGCCTGGCACGCCAAGGCGGAGGCACCGACACCTCGAGACTGACACTGTCAGCTCCGATTTAAGTTTTTAAATGCTTCCGTGAAATGCAGTTTCAGGGTCCTTCGCCTCGCCTGCCAATATTAGGGTGGCCCGAACTGATCACCGTTCACTTTTTCTAGCCCTTATCTCCTCAGGCTCAGTCCCCGGGGCGGAACTTGGAAGCTTCCTTTGCTTCTTCCGGTTTTCTCGGGACCTGGACTCTTGGAATCTCAGTTGAAAAGAGACTCTTTGGCTCTTCAGCCAGTTTTGGGAGGAATAAGATTGGAGAAGGGTGGGAAACTTTGGCTTTCTTTTCTCATCACCCCTAGAGTCCAGAGCACCCGCCCATGTCTCAGTTCTGTGGGTGAAAACAGTCGAGAAACTCTGGGAGTCTCGCCTGTCTCCTTTCCCCAAGGGCAGAGAGGCTGCGGAGCTGCAGCTCAGCATCTCTAAGTGGAATGAGAAACGCAGGTGCCCAGAGACTAGAGGAATGCTGGCGGGACAGTTGTGGTGGTGGTGTTCCTAAGTAGTAGGAGGAGGAGGTGAGAGGTTGCTTTTCTCGTAACCCATTCCTTTCGCAGTAATGTCTTTACTGTTTTGAAAATCAAAACCGAAGCACTCTGCAGGGGGCGTGGGGCTCTCCCAACACACCCACAAACACACTCTGCCCCTTGTGTTCTGCGCCAGGAGGGACTCTTCAGCCCCCATAATCCCTAATCCTGTCGTACCTGTGCCTGGCGTTCCTCCTTCGAACTGCACAGGCGAGGCTGGCTAGCATGCAAAGGCCTCCTTGGTGGCAGTTAAGTGCCCTCCCCGCCCCCCTTGCTGCAGGAATACAGTGGTATCTGCTGCCCGGGTGGGGGAGGAGGGGGCGAGCGGAGGCAGGAAGGCCGCAGGGGACGCAGCGAGGTGCTTCCACCCCACCCCGCTGCTCACAGGCACACCTCGAAGAACTGGAACTGCAGAACAAACAGGGACAGGAAACTCTTGTAATCGTTACACATTTTTAATGTGTCAGAAAAAAAAAAAACACGAGCGATCACTGGAGATGAAGAAGGGGAGGAAAAAAAATCTCCGCAGTTTGTATTTCTTTCATTTGAATTGTAAACATCTGTTTGGCTGTAAGGCGAACAGAACATTTATTTTGCTCCCAAGATTTGGTCTAATTATGTCAACAGCGACGCGGCGCCGAACGGGGCGGTGCTGTGGCTCGGCGGCGCTGTGCGCAGGGCCAGCCTCACGCCCTCGGGAGGTATCGATCGCACCTGGAGCGAGCCGGGAGCCGGGAGGCGCTGCGCGCGGCGGAGAGTCCTCGGGTGGGGGAGGGGAGCGGCTCCCGCGCGGGCCCGGTGTGGGCTCAGCAGCAGTGTTACAGGTACCTGGGAACCACAGCTCCTTGGGGGAAGAACAGGCTAGCCACAGGCGTCACCATTGGGGTGCCACAAACCGCGGTGAGGTCATCTCTAATTACCTGGAGACCTGGAAGCTGCACATGCAAGACACAATGGCGGTTGAGTGGCCGTTAGGCTCCTGAATCTATGTGTCACTTTCCATCCTTGCTCCTCACCCACTGAAGAGGTGAACACACTCACTTTTCAGACAGATTCAGACCTGGAGAACTGCTCTCCAAGGTGGTGGAGCCAATCATTATTTGGTCTAGACCCTACTTGTAGCTCAGTATTTTTCCATAACCCCACGCTGTGCCCCTGGTGACACAAGGACAGACGTCCTCAGCTTCTCCAAAAAGAACGTAGCCCCCCTCCCCTTCCTCCCTCCCCACCCCTGCCAGGCAAGATCTAACCCAGTGTGACCGCAGGAGGATGTGCCTGGTTTTGTCTTCCACACAGAAAAGCTAACTTGTCACTTCGGCAAAGTTATCCCTTGTACAAAGGCGATATCCTACACAAGTGATCATCAGCAGGTACTCCTTGATTTCTTACACCGTTACCATGGTTACTTTTCAGCGTATGCAGCATCCCTGGAAATGAGAAGTCTTGTTCAAATTTCAAATTTCAAAATAGTGACCTCTGTGGAAATATTGTGTCTGTGCATTATAAGCGTGAGCACGGTGGCTCTGGAGTAAGAGATATACTGAACGAGGGTGCTGAATATCACAGGTTCGCACAGTCACTGTGAGACAGAGGCCAGAAGGACATAGCTCCATGAGGTGCACTCTCAAGATCTTTCTCCCTAGCCATCACTTCCCTGCCCTGGGTATTCTAGGTCCCCTTAGAGAAGTCCCACTCCCTCAACACCTTCATTCCACGTGCAAAAGTCTGGTGATGTTGACCAATTACCTTTCCTTACCTCCCTAAAAAGTAAACCACTGAGGGAAAAGATATCATGCTCCCCAAGTTGCTGTAAACTCTACAAGTCGCCAAATCTTTAGCCAGAATGAGAGAGTTCCCCAAGGCTGCAGCAATGCCAAGTATCAAAGCAACAGAAATTCCCTTTAAAGATACTGTGACATAAAAAAATAAAAGACTCTAGAGTTGATGGCTAATACTGAATACAAAATAAATCCTTCAGGCAATTTGTGTGTGCATAAGGCATGCTCTTAATATGCAGCCTGTGTAGCTTACCTAATACAGGCCTATTTGAGGGTAAGCCAGAAACCCAGCCTGAATATGGGGCCCAGGTAGTTAGCACAAGGCTAAAAGCAGATTCAGTGGTTTACCTGAGAACATTTGGCTTTTAGCACATGGGGTTCACTTTGCTAAAGGGAAGTAGTTTTCTCATAGGGGAGAAGTGATTTAAATCCTTTGCAAAACGCATAGCCATCTGCATCTCTCTATGGAGTTTCTGGCCTACTAAAAGTTTGTAAAGATAGGAAAGGGCCAAAATTATGTGGGAAAACCATATGTACACAATACACAGTGAATGCTTAAATTTTAAAATATATTATAGAGATACCTTATCCATAATTTCCCTCCAAATATTAACAATTCCTTCTAAAATATTAACCTCACCATACCTGACACTTTCTGAAGCAATTCTGGGAGTCCTTTTCAGGATTGTCTTTACAATATGTGATCAAAAATATGGGGAAAGCTATTACCAGTACCATCTGATGTAAAGGCAGATTCATACAAGCATTACAGTGTATCCTCCTCCATCTTATTTACCAGATCTGGCAGTGTGAAACTCTTGGCTCTTCTTCAAAGTCAAAATGACCAAGAGAGGCAATTATCTTGAAACAGTCCAGGGTGTAGAAGCAGCTACAATGTTACAACCAAAAACATTCAGGAAAGAAGGCTTCCAGAACTGCTTCAAAAATCGGCAGGAAGGGCCGGGGAGTTAGCTCAGTGGTTCCGGCGCCTGTCTTGCAAGCGCAAGGACCCGGGTTCGATTCCCCGGTAACCACATAACAATACTGGGTGTGGAGACCCACACCCAGCAGCAACCAGTACCACATACCACAGTGCCGGGTGTGGTGGCTCACGCCTGTAATCCCAGCACTCGGGAGGCAGAGGCAGGAGGA
>PVIR01017691.1:0-34500 GCA_004026965.1 Petromus typicus | reverse complement strand
TAAGGAAATCAACAAATGGGACCTCATTCTTTTAAAAAGCTTCTGCACAGCAAAGGAAACCACCAACAGTGCAAACAGGCAACCAACAATGTGGGAAAAAATCTTTACCAGCTGTTCCTCAGATAAAGGGCTATTATATAGAATATATAAAGAGCTCAAAAAAATCAGCCCACCCAAATTTAATGACCCAATTCAAAAACAGGCATCTGAAATGAACAGATATTTTTCAGAGGAAGAAGTAAGAGCAGCTAAGAAGCATATGAAGAAATGCTCAACAACATTAGTCATTCGAGAGATGCATATGGAAACAACACTGAGATTTCATCTCACTCCACATAGAATGGCTGCCATTTCAGAATCAGCCAACGGCAAATGTTGGCAAGGCTGCGGAGAAGAAGGAACCCTTCTCCACTGTTGGTGGGAATGTAGACTCATACAACCCCTGTGGAGATCAGTTTGGAGATTCCTCAAAAAGCTAGGATTGGAGGTCCCATTTGACCAGGCCATTGCCCTGCTAGGTATATACACACAATAATTAAAAGACTCATATCACAGTGACATATGTGCACCCATGTTTATAGAAGCCCAATTTGTGATTGCTGCATCTTGGAAACAAGCCAAGTGTCCATCAACTGGGACTGGATAAAAAAGCTGTGGTTCTTCTACAGAATGGAGTATTACTCTGCCATAAAAAATAAGTTTGAATCATTTCTACTTAAATGGACATACCTTGAGGATATCCTCGTAAGTGAAATAAATAGGGCACAGATAAGCACATATCGCATCTTTTCTCTGATATGAGAAAATAAAGATGTAAATGAGTCCTGGAATTGTATGTTGTATATTGTGAAATAGAAAATGCTCTATGTAAAATAGGGTGAAGGGGGAAAATGTTGCGATTGTAACAAAAAAGTAAGGAAACAAATTTTGTGTATATGGGTGGGCAGTAGGGTGGGTAGGGCTATGGGAAAAAATGAGAATTAAGTTGTGTCTTATACTGGTCCAAATCCCCATAATGGAGTGCAATCATGATGTGTATATATAATGTACCAATAAAGATTTAAAAATTTTTTTAGGGCCGGGGAGTTAGCTCAGTGGTTCCGGCGCCTGTCTTGTAAGCGCAAGGACCCGGGTTCGATTCCCCAGTAACCACATAACAATACTGAGTGTGGAGACCCACACCCAGCAGCAACCAGTACCACATACTACAGTGCCAGGCGTGGTGGCTCACGCCTGTAATCCCAGCACTCGGGAGGCAGAGGCAGGAGGATTGTGATGTGAGTTTGAGGCTGAGCTCAGGGCCAGCCTGAACCACAAAGCGAGACCCTGTCTCAAAAAACCTAAAAAAAAAAAAAAAAAAAAATTTAAATGATTGAAATAATTTGTTATCAGTTTGAAAAACTGATACAAACTTTCTCATGTTGATTTCATATTTTGCTAGGGTCATCTATGAATATGATCCTTTCATTGGCAGTATAAACAATTTTGCTTCATTCTTGATCACCAGAATATATTTTCTGTATTTTTCTTGTTCAATTGCTCTGTTCTGCACATCCAATATGTGAAAAAAAGTAATTTGTTCATTGTTTCAGAAGAAATGTTGGAGCGTTTCCACCATCAAATACACTGCTTGTTATGGCCTTGTCATGTGCACTATTAAAATTGTGTTGTGTGGCATTCCTCCTGCACCTCACTTATTAAGCGTTTTTTTTTTAACATGGAAATATGTTGAATTTTGTCAAATGCTATCTATGCATCTACTGAGACTCTCATACAGTGTTTATTCTTCATTTTGTTAATGTGGAGAATTACATTTTTTGATAACTTGGGCAATGCTGAAAAACAAATCTAAGAGAGAAATTCATAAAATAAATGCCTGTATCTGAAAAGAGGAAAGACCCCTAATAACATCTCAAGTAACCAAAACTAAAAGAAAAAACTAAACCTGATGTTGTCAAAAAGAAGTAATCAAATTTAGAGCAGAAAAAAATGAAATAGGAATTATAAAACTTATAGAAATATCAATAAAACTAAGAGTTGGTTTTTGGAAAATTCAAACAAAATGGGTAAATTCTTAGCTGCAGTAAGTAGTAAAGAGAAAAATCTCCAATAAATAAAATTACAAATAATGTAAGAGATTTTATAAATAAAACCACAGAAAAGGGAAAAATACTATGATCACTATAAATAATTATATGCCAACAAATTGGATACCAATAAGAAAGGAGAAAATTCCTAGAAACATACTGTATCAAGACTTAATCTTTTTCTTTTGTAACAAATGTTTTATTAGAACAATTATTAGAAGAGTTTTACTTAGTAATAAAAATCCTCACATCAAAGAAAAGTACGGATGGCTTTATGCTTGAATTCTAACAAATATTTAAATAAGAGTTTATTTTACTTCTTAAATTCTTCCAGAAAATTAAAGCAAGGGAAATTCTTTCAAGCTCACTTTATGGGACCAACATTACCCTGATGTTAAAGTCAGACAGAGACTGGAAAGAAAAATTATTTCTTCATCCAATATTCTTGATGAAAAAAAATGGAAAATCCTGTACGAAGTAGGATGAAAGTAAAATCAGCAGCACATTAAAGTGTTTTGGGGCATAATCAAGCAAAACATCCCAAAGAAGAAAGAATGATTTTACCAGACAATTGAAAAAATTTTAGTTATATTCTTCAATCTCCTTCAAAGGGTAAAAGCAGGGCTGGGGAGTTAGCTCAGTGGTTCCGGCGCCTGTCTCTCAAGCGCAAGGACCCGGGTTCGATTCCCCGGTAACTACATAACAATACTGGGTGTGGAGACTCACCCCAGCAGCAACCAATACCACATACCAGTGCCGGGCGTGGTGGCTCACGCCTGTAATCCCAGCACTCAGGAGGCAGAGGCAGGAGGATTGTGATGTGAGTTTGAGGCTGAGCTCAGGGCCAGCCTGAACCACAAAGTGAGAACCTGTCTCAAAAAACCTAAAAAAAAAAAAAAAAAAATGGTAAAAGCAAAAAGCATACTTCTAACTCATTGTATAAAGCCAGTATTATCTATTGCCAAAACCTACCAAATATATTATAACAAAAGTATAAACTAAAGATTCTCATTAATAAAGATGCAGAAATTCTTAAAGCCATTAAAATATTGGATATAAACAATAATACAGCACTACCAAGTTGGATTTAAGTGCATGTTATGGCTTGGCTCTAAACATTCCCCCAAAGCCTTATAGTCACAGGGCTTTTTGACATGCTGTTGAATCTACAGTGTGTGATGCTGGGATTAGGACATGTGATTACTGAGCCAGTCACTGCTTGGTTTGGCACTGGCCTCCTGGACAAGATGGAAGGGAGTGTGAAGATTCTTTTGTCTCTTTTGTTGTTTCCCATCATGCTGAACTGTTGCCTTCTGCCATGTGCCACCCTACCTTGCAGCAGCCGATTGCAGACTGAAACCTGTCAATGTCTGAACTAGTCTTTTCTAGTTCTTTTTAAAGAACCATAAATGACATGAAAATAGATGGAATATGTTCACTGGACAAGAGGACCTGAGTAAGATGGATAAGGATGTGGGCTGGAGGATAAGGAAAAGGATGGATATGAACAACATTTATTATATGCGTATATTATTTTTAGATGTGAAAAGAGAAGAAACATACTCATATGACAGAAATTGAGAGGCAGTTACACAAATGCAGAACAGAGGCAAGACATCAATATCTTTCACTATGCTTTGAGGATTCAAGAAATATTGTGTTAAGTTAATAGGAGAAAGCATGGAAAATTTTGATCATGATTCAGTTTTAAATGCCAACAGTCTAAGTAACCAGTAATGCAAACATGAGCTTTGGGAGTGAAGGATGTGGGGGAAGGAGTGATGAAAGTGAACTAAAGCTCCACCTTTTAAAAAAGAAACTCAGTGGGACTAAAGTTGAGAAATGAAGAAAGATGTCATTTATGTTAAAAATTAATTATAAGAAAAACAAAATAGTAGGGGTATATAATGTGGAGGAAAAATGTGACGATGAAAAGCAAACGGAAACAAAGCGTATGTATAAAGAGGACGGGGTTGTAGGGTGGGCTGGAGAATGGGGGAAAATGATAATTAAATCGTGATATATACTGGTACTAAATTTTAATGTCAATTGTGATCATGATGTGTATATAAAATGTACCAATAAAATCAATTAATTTAAAACATTAATTGAGGAATGCCTCAAAGTTAGTTATTTTTGGCAAATCGGAAAAGAACAGAGGAGATAAACCAGAGCACAACTTAGTGACTGATCACCACTTAAAATAAACCTGCATTAATGTAACTGTAGTGATGATTTTTAATTATAATGAAATGTTGACTAGAACGTGCCTGCTGATTACTTTGGATGGCACGACCTGATGTAGAAAGTGGCTGACAAACGGGGCCTGACATTTCCCCAGGCAGAGCGTGTTCTGTGCGCCCATGAGGAGCCGGCTGCTGTGTCGGAGGACGCAGGAGGCTTTATGGAGCCCAGCGAGGGGACGTTGGACAAAGATGAGTCAAGGGTGTTCACACAAAGGCTTACAGGCCACGGCGTTTGAGCTTACTTTAATTACAATAGGAAGACCTCAAGCATTTAAAGCAACGGAGAAATATAGTTTCCTTTAATTACAAAAGCAAACCCTCCGGCTGCAGAGTAAAGGACAAACTGCAGTGGACAAGAATGACCACAGGAAGACCAGCTGCAGTGCTTGTGCCCTGAGTCAGGGAGAGGTCAGAGGGATCTGATGAACAGAGGTGAAAATTTAGGGAACTGTCTATTTTTGGAAATAAGTTGAAGTTGACTTTACTCATGGATTGTGCAGAGAGGATGGACACAACTAAGAAACCGCTGGAAACATCACACAGCAGTGATAGCCGTGAAGTTAACTGTTCTGAGAAAAAATGGGGGTTGGAAGGCTAGAGTGTGTGTGTGTGTGTGTGTGTGTGTGTGTGTGTGTGTGTGTGTGTGTGTGTTTTGTTTGTTTGTTTGAGAGGTACCCAGAGTTCTCTTTGGTCTGTGTTCAGTGTGGAATGCCCATGGAAAATGTACTTCAGGGTATTATGTGTAAAATTTAATAAATGAATCTGGAATTGAAAGAATGAATAACATGCTGCTGTAACTTTGGCTGTTAGCAGTAGGCAGGTGATGGACCAGGGAGGCTCACATCAGGAAAGTGTGCAACAAAAAATTCAGTACTGATGACTTAGTGTGTGCCTAAGACCCATCTGCATTCACTTTTCCCTCTTCCACTAAGGAGACCCTTTGCTAGGGAGATTTTCAGGGTTGAATGCACATTGTAGATATAATCACATCTATGATTTATTGTTATGAGATGGTGAAAAGGAAAGTCAGCAAAGGAAAAAAGATGTATGTGTCACTGTCAAAGAGAAGCTAGGCACAGATTCCTCCCAGTGGAGGACCTTATCCAACTCCCCAGTGCTGATTTGCATTAACACTTGAAGTGCTGTTAACCAGGGCAGGTGGTTAGTCTTAGTGTCAGGGATTTTTGTTAGGGACTGATCACACTAGAACCCCTTGCTTGGCATACTCCAAAAATTTAGACTGCCAGAACAGTAACCAGTACTCAACAAACCATATTGTTTTTATACTTAGTTTAGCAGCACTGCACTACTTTAATCAATTAAATTCCCAAATCTAATTCCCAATACTAACCAAGGTCCAACCTTGTAATCAAACCTTTCTCAGAAAAGAGATCATTATAGCTACTCTTTGACTATTTTCAACAAATAAATAATTTAAGATTTCCACAACCTTCTCAACTAAGTCCTAACTTTATTTTTTTCAAATAAAAGAAGTAGGAAGAAAAACTCAACTGATAAGGAAAGAAATCAGAAATTACCAGTAGCAAGTAATCTCTGAGAAATTTCAACTACAGCCTGTCAGAAGAGAGAAAGGAAAGAACTGGGTGTAGGAATAAAAGATTGGTACTGAGGGACATCAACACTGAGAGATCAGGAGACCTAAGGAGACCAACTACTAAAATATGCAGAAAACCAGAGACTCTACATATCCCCAACTGAAATATGCAGAAAAACAGAGACTTTAAGTCTCAGGACTTAAAGAAAAGCATAGAAAATGGGTGACTGGTAATTGACAGATGACAAGGGTCCAGTGGTTTTTAAAGGCAAGATTAAATATGGGGCCTAACTCTAATTATCCATTTTACTATGCTTTTCTGGTCAGAGGGACATTTGGTATTCTCCAGATATAGCTGGGTTATGAAAGCTGAAAAAACTTTTTGACACATTTTCTCTAATGTCAGAAATGCTGCTCCTCCTTTTTCTGAATAGCAATCGCTAGTCGTCTTTAAAGAGCTGCAGTAAACAGTACCATCTTTGTAAAATACTGTTGCTTCTTCCAAAGAGTTATCTATTTTCCCTTGAAGTTTTTCTTTTCATATTATATTGCAATCTTCCATGTATTCATTTTTATATTATTTTCTCACTTCTCAACATCTTCTAGCTTGCCAGCTTCTGAAAGGCAGAAACTGTCATATTCATACTTGATTTC
Organism: Petromus typicus; assembly: GCA_004026965.1. Classification (NCBI taxonomy): domain Eukaryota; kingdom Metazoa; phylum Chordata; class Mammalia; order Rodentia; family Petromuridae; genus Petromus; species Petromus typicus. The sequence goes on along the minus strand of PVIR01017691.1, from coordinate 27,958 downwards.
AGTATTAGTGCAGTGTGTAGAATATATCACATGCTCCAGAAACTTTGGGGGAAGGGAGGGAGAGAGAAGCAGAGAGAGAGGGGAAAAAAAGAGAGGAAGGAGAGAAGAAGGAAAGGGCGAGATGGAATGATGAAGAGAGAGGGAAGGAGGAAAGACACAAAGAAGGGACAGTGGAATGGAGGAACTGTTGTTAGAAACAGAAAATCTGTTTTGGGTGAATGTATATAAACATTCTGTATAACACAAGGTGTCCAGGACTTCTTCAGATTGTAAATATTTAAATTATATGAATATGCAGATTGAATTTGTATTCACCTAAGTGGCATTATGCAAACAAATCTATAAATCTTACTTTCCATGTATACACAAGTATCTGAGAGCCAGAGAGTGAAACTTCCTGGATATTAGTTTTCTTTTTCTTTTCCTTCCCTTGAAACTCTTTCCAACCAACTGAAATGCAAAAATCTCCTCAGAGGAAAAGAGCAACATTTTAAGGGAATAGTAATTTATTTTGTAGTGTAAGTGAATGCAACAATTATTTTCTCAGAAAGGAAAGCTAACAGGGAGGTCTTGGGCAACAAAGAGTAGAAGGCCAAAAGAGGGGTGGAGTGGGGGTAACCCCAAGGCAGAAGAATAAGAAGTCAAGGGAATGAAATTGTGTTTTTTACTGTTTTATCTTGAATCAACTCAGGATGCATCATCTCATCTTCTGGATACACCTAGATAAATTCCCGTGTGGAGAATACAAAGTGACATAGATCCTATTCTGAGAGGTGTCCAGACACAGGTGAGAAGATTGCAGTGACATGCAGTAGTTACCTACGCTGAGTAGGAGGCCTTTGGGTAGAGGCTTAGAGAGAACTGGTCATCACTAAAATTCTCCTTGCAGTTCCAGCTGTAGGTCTCTGCTGCAGTCACACAGCTTATCCAAAAACGACGGTAAACCATTGGGATGGGTGGCTGGCCAGGGCACGGTGGCTTTTTCTGCTTTATGCACAAGTGATATGTGTTAAAGAGCATCCTCGGTGGGTGGTGGAGGAGACATTGTGGACAGCTGCCAGAGTCACTCAACCACAGCTCCGTGGCCCTCCTGAGCGCACAGCTGTTTCCTGGCTTCTCCACAAAGTGCAGCTTCCTCTGAAGCCTCCGTATTTTCCTGTAAATGCATCTGCTATCATTGGATCCTGTTGCAGAATGTGTTTCTCCATCATTAAAAGGAGAGTCATGAAGAATTTATTAGAAGAAGCACTGAACACAGTGAACTGATTGTATTTATTTTTATTTCTCCTTTATAGAGATATTCCATTTTCTTCATGGATAAACTGAATTTCAACTAACTCATCATAAATAAATGAAAGGCTGAGAGGAGGTGGACAGGTGGGTGGACAGAGAGACTGTCCATTTGATACAGTTCTTCTTTAAATGAGGAGATTAATAGGGGGCACATCCTGTGCACAGTTCTCAGAAATGACTCATGCAAAAGTGAAATTGTCTGAAAGGTATAGCACAGGGTAAAAGTAGAAATGACTTAACTGCTTGTGCACTTTATGAGCCACTACTCATGATTCTAACAGCCCTTAATGTTTATACTCCACAGCACCCTTAATGGGCTCAAGTGGGTTGCTTGAGGAGATGCTGTACATGTTCTATAAAGAGACCCTCACTGTGGGGTAGGCATGAGGCTTATCCCTATATCAGAGCCTTTGTAGTTGTTCTTTTCTGCTGAGACAGTTTCTGCACTCCTTCCCAGAGCTCTGCACCCTTCACCATGAAGTTTGAGCCTACTCAGTTTTTCCAGTCATCCTGTGTACCCATTGGCCCACACCCACCAATTCTCATTTCTTGTGTAATTTTTCTTAGAAAATTTTCCCTTTCTGAACTCATATTACCAATTGCCTCCTTATTTACTAGTGTTAGCTATCTGAGTTAGTGCTCTCGTAGGCAGGACTTTGTCACTGAAGCATTACATCAGCTGCTAGCACCATAAAAAGAGTTAAAAAGTAATGTATAAGAAAGTTGAATGAAGAACATACTATGGGTTCTGGCGTTGCTTCCTCTAACTCATAAGAAACAGTTTCTGAACTGTACCTGGCCCTAGGTTTTTTTTTTTTTAATCCCTTCTCCTTCCACTCCCTCAAAGACCCTCCATCTCTGGATTAACTTCTCATTCAATAAAGACTTATCTCCCTGCTTCCTGTTATCTATCATTTATTTACTCTTTATTTATATTTCAGGTTTCACATATGAGAGACACTGTAATATTCAAGTATGTGTGACATTGGGGATCTAGCTTAGTGGTTTTGGTTCCTGTCTTTCAAGCACAAAGGCCTGGGTTTGATCCCCTGATAACCACATACAACAATGTTGGGCATGGAGACTCATGCCCAGCAGCAATCAGTACCACATACCACAGTGCTGGGTGTGGTGGCTCACTCATGTAATCCCAGCATTTGGGAGGCAGTGGTAGGAGGACTGCTTGTGAGTTCCAGGCTGAGCTCAAGGCCGAGCTGAACTACAAAGTAAGACCCTGTGTCCAAAAAAAAAAAAAAGGCCAAGAGTGCTCCTATATATCAACAATAAACTCACTGAAAAAGAAATTATGAAAAAAAATTCATAATATCCCCCAAAAACTAAATAGTTAGCAATTAACCTAACCAAGAAAGTGAAAAATCTTTAAAATGAAAACTACAAGGCTCTTTAAAAGGAGAATGAAGATTCCATCAGAGAATGGAAAGATGTCCTCCATTCCTGGATAAGCAAAGCAAATATCATCACAGTGGCCATTCTTTTTAAAACTGATTTAAATACAGTACAATCTCAAAATATTAATATCCTTTATAGTTCTGGAGAAAACTGTTCTAAAATTCTGAAAAACCAGAAGAGCTTCTGAATAGCAAAAGCAATCCCAGATAGGAGGAGCTCTAACAATTTTTAAATATTTTAATTTAGTTATTAAGTCCCATTTCAGCCTACACTTGGTATAGTTACAGCACTACTCAGTTTTCTCTTTTTGTAGAGACTTGTCTGCTTTATCTGTGTGCTTGCTCAATGAGACCAGTTTTAAAATCCTCTACTGGAAAAGTCTCCATTTTCAGTGGAACAGAAATTGGACTATTGCAAATCAATCCTTTGTGCCTGAAGCAACAGATTAGTATGCTATTGCACAACCATCATGTTCAACATTATATTCATTTACACACGCATGTGAAGAAAGGCTTCAATCAGCAGCTATGAGCTTTTACTCATGGCTGTCTGAAACATCTGCTGAGTCCATCCACTGTTGACTGGGACAGTGTTTCCTATTTTCAGCTCTGTGCTGGCCTTAACAATGGAGAGTTTCTACACAAAACTCAACATATGAAGGTGCTCCTGATCATCTAGGATCTTGGGTAAAGTACACAGATATTCTCCCATTTTAATAATAACTTTGGCTAGTAGGAGCTGTCCTGTAGGTAGTGAGGACGCCTCCAGCACTCTAGCCTCTTATCCTGATGATAGCTACTCCCAAAATGAAACCCAGCCTCCTTTCTGCTTCCACTGGACATTGGTATTCTCCCACATGACTTTTTCAGCTCTTCTAGACCAACATTTCATGTCAAAACCTAAAAGATTCAGCACAATTAACATGCTTTTGTATTCTGCTTCAAAAGAGTCAATCAGTAATATTAAGAATATAGGCTCTTTATTCTTCTAACCAATTGTGGAATATAGATTGGTTTTTGTCAGAAGACCTTAATTACAGCAGAAAATATTACTAATATTAGGCACAGGAAAAGTTTTGCTTGAATCACCAAACCAGGGTAATATTGAATAAAGGGATAAATGCATAGCTTCATTCATAAAAATTAAAGGAATACAATGTTTTCTCTTACCAGATCTTGAGGAAGACAGAGCCCGTTGGAATACCAACATTTCCCTTGTTTTTCTCTGAAGCTTTGACAAGTTATGTGAATGCTTTGAGCACTAGAACTCTCACATGTGGGTTTGTCACACTGGTATGCAGCCTTGTGAAGAACAAGAAAGGGAAAATTCAAACACACAAGAAGTACACCGTCAGGCACTCGGCTAAACGTTTTGATGATGGTATTTTAGTTTTCACTATATCTTTGTTTTCTAAATGCCGTACTATTTAGAAGGCATCTAAACTGAAACCAACAGGATTCAAGAGAGCCAAGGTTATCTATTTAACTTTATTTGTATAAAGATGTAGTCATACAAACCCTAAAATATAAATGCTTATAGGTTATGTATAAAATAGGAAAAATTAAGTATGAAATAAGAAGAATTACCAAATACATACTAGATTGAATAAGTGTTGATAGTTCTCAGGTTTCTGGATTTCAAGTATCAGAAAAAATGTAAAAGGTTGAATATAATTTGTCTTTTTCCTGAGCAATAAAATTATCACATAGCCAAACAAAAAGATTACCACTCATTGTCACTAATATTTTTATAAGAAGGAGCACTTTTTCTTTGGTGCTACCAGGTATTGAATTCAGGCATTTGTGCTTTTGGGGTAGGCACAGTACCTCTTGAGCTAAATCCCCTGTCCAAGAAAGACAATTTTATTGTCACTTTGAAGGGTATGAAGGACACAGTTGGAATGGAGGGGTTTTCTTACAATGGAAGTAATTTAACCTAATGAAAATCTGACCAGGTTGTTTCTACTCTTATTTTTCCAATGATCTATAAAAGAGCCATCAGAACCTAGGACCAAATATTAAGTGACTGTTTATATAAGTCACACTTTAAATTCTTATTGCAGTGTCTGCCTTCATTTTTATATATTTCAACTATATTTGAAAATTTAAACTGAGAACATTATGGCTATGTCCTTCAAACTATCACATAATCTTCCATCCTTGTATAGCTCTCTGTAATTCTCTGTGTTTGATGGGTTAGGGGGGAGAAGGAAAGAAACACAAAATGTCTTACTTTTCACTTCACTTCTCCTGGGTATCCACTAACAAGGCTGCTATGCAGCCATGAGTGAGGCAACTAGTTACTCAACAATGTCTTTTTCCATTCTTCTTTAGGAGCAGAATCATGATTCTTTTAAGTCAGATGAGGCCTCAGGGAAAGCTCTTAAAAATAAGATTTTTGGCTGCCTATTCAAAATTAACTAAAGTCATACCTTTCTGCTTCTTCTTATTTATGGTTGTAGGTTATATATTTAAATATGTTGAGTCAGATTCACCCAAGATGACAAATGACCTTGAGCTACTTGAGATATTGAACCTGAAATTTGCATCTTTTTATATTGTTAGATTGTCTTTATATTGTTAGATTGTCCCTTAAAATCAAACTGAGTCCTTAAGTTGTACAAGTAACAGAAAATGTTTAAAAAATAGCCTTGTTTTTGAGTAGCAGAACAGGAAATGAATGTAGTCATGGGAAAAACATATTACCTCACATCTAAAATTTTCATGAAAAACAATTTGTGACAGGATATGTTTCTTTTGTTTTATTAATGTTTAAAAGTAAAGTTTCATTATTCATCATTATATATACAGGAAAACATGCCTCACATAGGCCAAGAATTAAATTGTTCCTTCCTCAAAAGATGTGACTCAGAATGTGACTTTGTGGAAATTAGGAGGGACAGAGAAGATTAGCTACAGGAAGAGGGAGTCATTCGAAAGTGAATGGAGTCATTCAGAAGTGAATGGGTCTTCCTTCAACATGACCAGGGCTTTTACAGGAAGAAAAAAAGTGAGTGAAACAAGACAACTGGAGCACAAACTGGAAAGCTGCTGAAAGCTAAGGAGGATTAATTACCAGCTTTAAAGCCAGAAAAGGGGTAAGGAAGAGCCTCAGAGGGAGTCCAAGCCTCTCTTCCTGTGACTTTGGCCTTCTAGAGTCGTCCAGTTGTCTATGATAATAAACATGCATCGTTTTTGCCTGGTAGAATGTGGTGCTCTGCTGTAGCAGTCAGAGACCATGAATACAATACAAAACCCAAATATATATATTCTACGTTAAAGTGTTTTAAGAACTATAGTTAGAAATTAGAGCATCTTTGCATAGTCTTCTGATGTAGATTTTATGATTTTTGTATTGGATGATATCAAAACACTAAAAAAGGAAATGAAGCCTGCCTATAATTTCATTTCCCACAAAATATTTTATAGCATTTGCTTACAATATTTCCTGATGCAATTTTATGTTTATATGTATGTGTGTTAACGTTTTGTCATGTTATTTGTGTTTGAGAGAAAAACATTGTATGCATGACACACTTTTCCTTCCCTCCCACAATCCTCCCTCCTTTCTGCCCATTGCATTTTTTTCTCATGCACACACATATGTAGAAAGCACTCTGAATGCTCAGGCACTCTCTTGGGGTTTGAGGATATAGTGGTGAATACATCAGTCAAAATTCTTCCTTTGCTGTTACACAGTTTTAATCAGTATGGGAAAATATTTAACTTGGCATTTTCAATACCCTGTGTTAACACAGCCCAGGCATTAAGTGTCATATCCATGAGAGGAAGTCACTTTTCAGCTGAGGTGAGTAGATGCCCCTTATTTATTAGAGGGAAAAAAAAGGAAAGGGCTTCTTATCACTAAAGGGAGGTGAGAGAGCGGGATGTAATGGGAGATCGTGGACTAGTGGGAAATTCCAAAAAGTTTAAGTGGAAGGTGAATAGCGGTGAGCAATAAGGTGTGCCAGGATCAAGTCATGCAGGGTCCTCTAAATACTACGTAGAAATTAATCTTTGTCAATACAGACAGACAGTAAGACATTCATGTAGATGAAGCAAAGTGCTTACAGTTGTGTTTTAAGATGATCCATTTGGTTACTGTTAGGGTTTGTATGTAGATGTCACACTGAGCCTTACAGGTGGAGATTTGGGAGGGTGAATGGATCATGGGGAGTTATTCACAACTTGTTAGAAGGTAGAATCTGACCTGAAAAGGCAAGTCACTGGAAGTCTGACCTGGAAGGCTGTGTCTTGCTTCCATGTTTCTTTCCTGTTTCTGCTTTCTGGCCATGACAGTGGCAGCTCTCTTTTGCCTAGACCCTTATACTATGCAACCAATCACGAAAGGACTGACAGTCCTGAGATGTGAGCAAAAATAAACCTCTCTCAAATTTGGACTCTCGGGTACTTTGTCGAGGGATAAAGAGAATGACAGACAATATGACATGCAAGGTTTATCAACAAGGGACAAGGCTATGGATATATGAAGGCTAAGGAATATGAAGACTGTGCTGAAGGAGACATGGATCTTAAGCTCTGAAATATTATCCGGGGGTAAAAAATGAAAGTAGATGACATTTGCATACAGAGCTTATTACCTATTCAAAATGGCAGTGTGGAGAGGAAATGAACATGGTTAGTTCCAGAGTCCTGGCTTAGCAAATTGGGTGGGTAACTGGTAGTACAAGTCACTAGGGAGCAGTGAAGACAAAGAAAGAGAAAATTTAGAGTGAGATGCAGGCAATAAAGAATATTTGATGCTTTGTACTTAAGGTAACTGCGAAGTATCCACATGCACAGAGGCTTGGCAATACAGGGATGCACAGTAAAGAATTTTGAACCAGGAAGGTTGTGTGAGTTTAACTTACAGTAGCAACAACAATGCAGAAACCAGAAGAAAAGGAGAATAAGGAGAAAAATCATGTGAAGTTCACAACAGATGGTGTGTCATGGGAGAAAAAGTGACGTTGCAGTAATTAACACAATTTAGTTCTGGCATGAAATTTTCAATGAAAATTGAAGTGATTCTGGAAAAAAAAATGTTTTAAGTACATGTGGGACTGTATTTGATGATAAAAGCAACATTTGCACATGGGAATTAAAAAATGGGTTATTTGGCAAATAGTTTTGGGTTGAATGGTGAGCTAAAATGTCATATGTACATAGGAGTTAATCTTCTTTATACATGGTGAAGTTTCCAAATGAGTGAGAAACATATAATTCTGCAATAGTTTTGCAGCGTACTTAAAAGTGAGACTTGGAAGCTCAGTTTTCTCTAAGTCTCATTTCTGCCTAATTATTTATTATTTCGCCGTGTGTCATGAACTCACAGGAGACTAGAACTTAATGCAAAAGTTCTAGTTAAGTTCCCTTCCCTTGTTTACTACATTTGGTGCCCAACATGGATTTAAATCAGAACTACTGATAAATTCACCTGTGAGACAAACTTGGAGTACAAGAGACAGCACATGGATCTCCCAGGATGATTCCAGATGCAGACATGGGACATTGCTGGAGGGACAGACAAGTGAGAGAGATCCAGCAGTGAGAGAAGCAGCAGAGGACTGTGCTTGGGTCGCTGGGGCCGAGAAACAGCTGATATAAAAAAGACAAGTGGAAAGAGAAAGACCAAGGAGTAAATCAGCTGAGGACTTTGGTCAGACAAGTTATGCTCTGGAGAAGGCAAATACAGCAGCTGTCACCACTGGAGGGTGAGATAAAAGCTGAACCTACAGCCAGAAGCAGAGCAGAGAGGAGCTGAAGCCCGGCACTGTGGAGGTCAGTTCAGAGCTCATGCTCGGCATGGCCTCATCGACCCACATGCCCGGCCCAGTGTGCCTCATTGAGAACGCGGAAGAACAACTGCGGGTGAATGAGGAGGCTCTGAGGATCCTGTCGGCCATCACCCAGCCCGTCGTGGTGGTGGCCATCGTGGGCCTCCACAGTACAGGCAAATCCTACCTGATGAACAAGCTGGCTGGGAAGGAAAAGGGGTTCACTGTGGGCTCCACAGTGCAGGGTGACACCAAAGGCATCTGGATGTGGTGTGTGCCTCACCCCACGGATTCACAGTGCACTCTAGTTCTGCTTGACACCAAGGGCCTGGGAAATGTTGAGAAAGGTGACAATCAGAACGATACCTGACTCTTCGCCTTGGCGATACTTCTGAGCAGCACCTTCGTGTACAACAGCATCGGAACCATCAACCAGCAGGCCATGGACCAACTGTACTATGTGACTGAACTGTCAGATCGAATCAGAGCAAAATCTGTGTCAAACACAAATGAAGTTGAAGACTTACCTGACTTCATGAATTTCTTCCCAGACCTTGTGTGGACATTGAGAGATTTCTCCTTGGCATTAGAAGTAGATGGAAATTCCATTTCTCCAGATGTCTACCTGGAGAATTCCCTGAAGCTAAAACAAGGGACTAGTGGGAAAAATTTTAATCTCCCCCGACTCTGCATCCAGAACTTTTTCAAGAAGAAGTGCTTTATCTTCAGAACTCCTGCTGATGGAAAGAAACTGGAGCAGCTTAAGACCCTGCACGATGATGAGCTGGACCCTGAATTTTTAGGGCAAGTTGGAGAATTCTGTTCTTACATCTTCAGCTATTCCAGGGCTAAAGCTCTTCCAGGAGGCATCAAGGTCAATGGACCTGGTTTAAGGGAACTTGTGCTGAAGTATGTCAGTGTCATCATCAGTGGGGGTCTGACTTGCATAGAGAACGTTGTCCTGGCCATGGCTCAGATAGAGAACTCAGCTGCAGTACAGAAGGCCTTGGCCCATTATGACCAGCAGATGGGCCAAAAGGTGCAACTTCCTACAGACACTGTCCAGGAGCTGCTAGACATGCACAGGGTCTGTGAGAGGGAGGCCCTTGAGATCTTTATGAAATATTCCTTCAAAGATTATGACCAATATTTTCAAAAGGAACTAATGGCCCAGCTACAGAAGAAAAGAGACAGCTTCTGTGAACAGAATAAGAAAGCATCTTCAGATCGTTGTTTAGCTTTACTTCAGGATATTTTTGGTCCCATAGAAGAAGAGGTGAAAGATGGCATTTATTCTAAAAGAGGGGGCTACCGTCTCCTTCATCTCAAAATACAAGACCTAAAGAAGATGTATGATGAGGAACCCAACAAGGGGATACAGGCTGAAGAGGTTCTGGAGGAATACTTGGAGTCCAAGGAGGATATGATTAATGCCATTCTACAGACAGACCAGATTCTCACAGAGAAAGAAAAGGAGATCCAAGTGGAACATATGAAAGCTGAATCTGTAGAAGCTGTTGCAAAAATGATGGAGGAAATGCAAAAGAAGACTCAGGAGATGCTGGAACAGAAAGAGAAGAGTCACCAGGAGCATATCAGACAGCTGACTGAGAAGATGGAGATGGACAAGAAACTGTTGGACCAGAAAATGAGAATTTTCTCCATTAGACTACAGGAAGAACAGACAAGTGAGGTAGATCAAGCAGTGAGAAAGAAGGAGTTGAGGACTGTGTCTGCAGTGCCAGAAAACAAATCAGAGAACCCCATGCCAGGCCCCATATGCCTCATTAAAAGCATGAAAGGTCAACTGATGGTGAATGAGGAGGCTCTGAGGATCCTGTCTGCCATCACCCAGCCTGTCGTGGTGGTGGCCATCGTGGGCCTCTACCACACAGGCAAATCCTACCTGATGAACAACCTGGCTGGCAAGGAAAAGGGGTTCACTGTGGGCTCCACAGTGCAGGGTGACACCAAAGGCATCTGGATGTGGTGTGTGCCTCACCCCACGGATTCTCAGTGCACTCTAGTTCTGCTTCAAAGAAAAGGTCTGGGAGATGTTGAGAAAGGTGACAACCAGAATGACTCCTGGATCTTCACCCTGGCAATACTTCTGAGCAGCACCTTTGTGTACAACAGCATCGGACCCATCAACCAGCAGGCCACGGACCAACTGCACTATGTGACTGAACTGTCATATCAAATCAAAGTAAACTCTTCACTCAACATGAATCAAGTTGAAGTTTCAGCTGACTTTGTGAGCTTCTTCCCAGACTTTGTGTGGACGCTGAGAGATTTTATGCTGGAATTAGAAATAAATGGACACCCCATCTCTGCAGACACATACCTTGAGTGTTCTTGAAACTAAAGCAAGGTACCAATGAGAAGATTAAAAGTTTTAATCTACCCAGATTGTGCATCCAGAAATTCTTCCCAAAGAAGAAGTGCTTTGTCTTCAACAGACCCACTCACTGGAAGAAGTTGGCCAAGCTCGAGACTCTGCATGAGGAAGATCTGGATCCTGGATTCCTGGAACAAGTTGAAAAATTCTGCACTTACATCTCCAGCTATTCCAGGACTAAAACGCTTCCAGGAGGCATCATGGTCAACGGGTCTCATCTGGAGATCTTGGTGCGAAGCTATGTCACTGTTATCAGCAGTGGCAATCTACCCTGCATAGAGAATGCAATCCTGGCCATGATGCAGACAGAGAACTCAGCTGTGGTGCCGGAGGCCTTGGACCCCAGTGACCAGCGTCTGGATGAGAAGGAGCAGCTGTGCAAAGACACCATCCAGGAGCTGCGGGACTTGCACAGGACCTGTGAGAGGGAGAGCATCGAGATCTTCAAGAAACATTTCTTCAAAAACGATGACCAACATTTTACAAAAGAAAATACAGCTGAGGAGGTTCTGCAGAGACACCTGCCATCCAGGGGGGATATGACTGATGCCATCGTACAGACAGACCAGACTCACACAGAGAAAGAAAAGGAGATCGAAGTGGAATGTGCGAAAGCTGAATCTACAGAGGCTATTATAAAAATGATGGAGAAAATGCAGAGGGAGACTCAGGAGATGCTGGAACAGAAAGAGCAGTATGACCAGGAGCATATCAGATGGCTGGCTGAGAAGATGGAGAAGGAGAGGGAAAAGCTGCGAATTCTACATGCTGAACTCCAGGTCCTAACCAACCTACTAGAAGAAAGATTCAAAACTAAGAATGAACAACTTAAGAATGAGATAAAACTTCTCAAGAAACGTATGGAAAACTCAGCTGATGTATGAAAACAGCAGTAACAAGTTTTGTTTTGAGACAAGTTTTGTTTTTACTTCTAGTATTCAAGGAAGAAATAAAGCAATTATAGATTTGTAAAAAAAAAAGTGAGACTTGTACATGAGTGTATAGGTGTCTGTGAGACAAATATGTGTGTGAGACATAGTGTTGGAATACCAAAAAAAGCTATTCTAAGCATGACATGAAGTCATGGGGTTCAGAAAGCAAAAGTTTATGTATATATACATATATATGTACACCTTGCATAGAAAAGTGTCACAGTCAGTAAATTAAAAATATAGAAAACTTGCAATGTATTATTTTAAAAATACCCCCCATACACAAAGAACTAAAAATAGAAAAAGATACAGTTCAATATTTCAGTAAATAATGCATGGTGATATTATACAGCACACAATAGATAATATATGAAAAGTTATTAAAAATATCGCATAAAAAGAAATATAACTAAATAAAGTAATAAAGTAGTATTTATTATGCATCAACCTGACGAAGATCAAATTGTCACAAATTAATATCATGTACAGTTAATGCAAGAATTCTAATTTCTAGTAGTGAGAATTAACAGATCAATGGAAATTAGAGAGATTTTAGAAAAAAATCAAGACATTGAAATATCTACATATCTAAAAGAGACTTCAAAGCAGGTAAACTTGAAAACTGGGCTGCTTGAAAACCAGGTCCATCCCTTCCTGCTTTTTACATGAGTAATATTGGACAACTTACTTAACATGCTAATATCTCAACCTCTTTATCTGAAAGAAAAGTGAATATAATAATAATAATGATAGTAACACCACACTCACAGGATTGCAAGGGGAATGAACAAAAAACTGTAGAAGTAATAGGCATTCCTCATAGAATAAGAGCTAGCAATAGTGGTGCTCACCACGATTAGTGCTCTTTTCCTCTTGTCCCTCTCTTGTCACACCTTGCTTTCAGTTTTACATGTCTGTCACAGTAGGAAGCATTTTCAGAGTCTGATTTATTGCCCTTCCAACCTCAACTTCAAGTGCATTTTATAAACAAATGTATGTATTTTTAAAATCGTTGGCCATTTAATGACAACATTCAGCCACAGTAAGTCAAAGTAGACCTGAGTTAAGGATTTTCCTTTGTTGAATTCCATGATAAGATAAATAGAATGTTTTCAAGTGAGATGCATTTCATGGATAGCAAAACTTTTCAGTTTCAATTCTCTTATTTTAATAAATCAAACTTCAGGAATAATTTAGAGGCTTAGGGTGAAGACAGTCTAATTGGAAGAGTTAAATGAGCTATTTTCTCATTAACAGTATTTTATATAACAGAGATCTGTTGATTTTTAATATTAATTTATTTTTATTTATTTTAAAAATCTTTTCCTTACAAAAATAACTAGTATAATTCATAAATATTTTAAACTAACATTTATTTAATGATTTCCAATTTGCTAAGTCTTTCAAAACATCTCCCTATTTGAATCTTACAACAATCTCATAAGTAATCAGGATGGAATTGCCTAAAATCTCCACTTTATAAATATGAATGGATGAGTTAATAAAAGATAATTTAAATTTCCTGAACCTGTACCAAAAGAAAATAGTTCAGCCTGATACTAGCACCCAAATTTCATTCTTATTATATCTATTTCTTGTTGTTGATAATATGTAGATTTTTTTCTCCTGACTAATTATCTTTGTCCTAATAGGAAGACAGTCAGAGAGAGGCAAAGAGAAGGATAGTGATAGAGAGAGGGGAAAAAAGAGAGAGAGAAAAGGAGAAAGAGAGAGAGAACGATAAAGACAGACTGCACAGAACTGTGTTATTCTTTTTGCATATTATTGGTTACACTTGTATTACCTCTAAAACAGAATCTAATGTCACTGGAGAGTCATAACGTCCTGATCATAAAATGCAAATAGCACAGGCTCTGTGATTTAAAAATATCTTGATCATATTTATTGGGATGCTGTCTGGTTCTAGTAGATATTACTATTCCACAACTAAGGGGATTTTGAAGGAGTTTTTTTGCTGTGCTCAGAGATGGACTATAGCAGTCCCTGCTTCTAACAGGACAGCACACTTGCCTACTTTATAAGCCTATTTTATAAGCTCATTAACACATATTAGGAGTAGTTAATGGTTCTTTCTCAAAAATGGTCATTATAACTTCTTTAACTGTAGAAATTGCAGTGGAAAATTGACTGCATTTTAGAAACTTGTTTTATCTTTACATTTGTTTAAAAAAGAAGAGTAAACCATTATTCAGGAAGTGCTGATGAAAAAGGTAAAAAAAACTGTTTCCTAGGCAGGGGATTTAGCTCAGTGGTTCCAGCCCCTGCTGTTGTAACTGATCCCCGGTAACCACAGACAGCAATGCCAGGCACAGTGACTCACAGCCACTAGCAATCAGTACCACAGACCACAGTGCCAGCTGTGGTGGATCACGCCTACAGTCCCAACAGTTGGTAGGCAAAGGCAGGAGGAATGCTGTGAGTCTGAGGCTGAGATCAGGACCAGCCTGAACTACAATGTGAGACTGTCGCAAAAATTTTTTTTAAAAAATTGCTTCCTCCCATCCTTGGGGAAGTTCTCAGTAAAACACAAGCATCCATCGGTCCATTAGTAAATCAACAAAGATACAGAACATATGAATACATAAAGCAATATATTATTGAAGGAAAAAGCACTAATTTTTTTATAATTACTCCATAATTTAATGCATATATTTCACTAATCTTTGAGAACAAAACATTAAAGCCAAAATAAAACTGGAAATTTAGCTAATTTTCCTACTTACTCATTTCTTAATTTAATATTACAAGGTTAATTTTTCCCCTCAAAGTAAATTTGCATATCAAATTGCTAGTTAAGTAAAAAGTTAAAAGTAGAAGTGTAAGTTTTTATTTTGTCATTATAAATAATTTTGGAGCAAATCCAGACCTATGCATCAACTGCTTAAAAAAAAAAAGCCACAAATGACATTATAGCTACCCACAAAAGATGGTCATTTTCCAACTTGTCAAGAATGTGTGTTTGAGACACTCTAAACCTACTATAAAACAGGTTAGGTAAAACTCTCGAAGACATTGGCTTAGGGAAAAACTTCATGAACAAAACTTTTATAGCACAGGAACTGGCTGAGGAAATCAACAAATGCGACCTCATTCTTTTAAAAAGCCTCTGCACAGCAAAGGAAACCACCAACAATGCAAAAAGGCAACCAACAATGTGGGAAAAAAATCTTTACCAGCTGTTCCTCAGATAAAGGGCTACTATCTAGAATATATAAAGAGCTCAAAAATATCAGCCCACCAAATTTAATGACCCAGTTCAAGAATGGGCATCTGAAATGAACAGATATTTTTCAGAGGAAGAAGTAAGAATAGCGAAGAAGCATATGAAGAAATGCTCAACATCATTAGTCATTCGAGAGATGCAGATGAAACAACATTGAGATTTCATTTCACTCCACATAGAATGGCTGCCATTTCAGAATCAGCCAACAGCAAATGTTGCCGAGGCTGCGGAGAAGAAGGAAGCCTTCTCCACTGTTGGTGGGACTGTAGACTCGCACAACCCCTGTGGAGATCAGTTTGGAGATTCCTCAAAAAGCTAGGATTGGAGGTCCCATTTGACCCGGCCATTGCCCTGCTAGGTATATACACACAAGAATTAAAAGACTCATACCACAGTGATATATGTGCACCCATGCTTATAGCAGCCCAATTTGTGATTGCTACATCTTGGAAACAACCCAAATGTCCATCAACTGGAGACTGGCTAAAAATGCTGTGGTTCTTCTACAGAATGGAGTATTACTCTGCCATAAAAAATGATAAGTTTGAATCATTTCTACTTAAATGGACATACCTTGAGGACATCCTCATAAGTGAAGTAAATGGGGCACAGAAAGGTACTTATCACATCTTTTCTCTGGTATGAGAAAATAAAGATGGAAATGAGTCTTAGAATTGTGTGTTATATATTGTGAAATAGAAAATGCTCAATGAAAAATAGGAAAAAGGGGGAAAAGGTTGAGATTGTAACAAAAAAGTAAGGAAACAAATTTTATGTATATGGGTGGGTGGTAGGGTGGGTAGGGCTATGGGAAAAAATGAGAATTAAGTTGTGCCTTATACTGGTACAAATCCCCATTATGGAGTGCAATCATGATGTGTATATGTAACGTACCAATAAAGATTAAAAAATTAAAAAAAAAAAGAATGTGTGTTTGTTGTGGTCACAAAAACAAATAAGCCTCTGTGTCTTCCAGGTCTAGATCCATCACAGCACAGCAAAAACACAGGCTGTAAGTCTGTGGCTTTCTGACTGAGAGGGGTGCTGGTAACACACCGGCTAAGTGCCACCTATGTGTAATATGTGGCTTAATTCTGAAGTAGCGGAAGTCTGCTATTATCCATTAAACATATCTCATTCCTTTTTGCCTTATCTCAGTCTCTACCTTTCCTGAAAATACGCATTTCACTTCTTAAAACAGTCTTGGAAGCTTCACTGGCAATCAGTGTTGAGCAGGAAAAGAGTCAGCAGCAACCTTCGGAAGGAACAGAAGGACATTGCTAACAGGATAGTTGACAAGTACCTAAATATAAGTAGCAAAGGCGAATGTGTATGTTTGTGTATGTATGTCTTCTAGCTACTTTTTCGCAAAGCAGCACTTTTTTTTTTTTTTAAGACAGGGTCTCTGTTTGTAGTTCAAGCTGGCCCTGAGCTCAGCCTCAACCTCACATCACAGCAATCCTCCTGATTCTGCCTCCCAAGTGAAGTGCTGGGATTACAGGCATGAGCCACCACGTCTGGCACTGTGGTATGTGGTACTGATTGAGGCTGGGCGTGAGTTTCCACGCCCAGTATTGTATGTGGTTACCGGGAATTGAACCTGGGTCCTTGTGCTAGCAAGACAGGCGCTGGAACCACTGAGCTAAATCCCTGGCCCAAAGCAGCACTTTTTAAAAGGACCGACGACAGGGCCACTCAGAAGATAATGTATTGTAGTTTACAAGGCATAAAACTCTGACCTGCCTGACCACTGATGGCCTATTCTCATTTCTCCTGTGGTCTTTGGCTTTGAAAAGTTATGGAAGCAGAGAAATAGCTGCTTTTCTCTCTTTTTTTCATTCATTTTATCTTCCTGAAATGTAATAATTTATTGTCAATTCTACCACCTGTTTTCCATCCAACTCTTGCTACATCACCAAACCAACTTTATCCTCAGAAGTTATTTTTCTTGTAGAAGGCTCAAGTTTGTCTTGAAATTTTCCAGAGCTGCCAACCAATGGTTATGTAGGAATCTTCCCAAATCAAAAACTATGAAACCATAGTATTCAGAGAACTGAATTAGACAACTAGACAAATAAGCCTAAATGTTGTATGGTTTTAAGTATGCAAGAAACCCCAAATATGAATAAAGAGAAAATCAAAAGATAGTAAGAAGCAGAAAGTAGATCTTCAGCAAAGGGGAAGCAGACCAAGTGATGGAGGAAGGGAGAGTGCAAGGGGATAAAAAGGGAATTATAATGTGTGAAGTACACATATCAAGGCCACATAAAGAACATAAATGCTATGAACTACAAACATGTACTAATAAAACAATCTACATTTCCAGAGCATTTTAGTCTGAAAAATAAAAACAAAGGAATCAAGTGGTAAGATACATCTAATTAAGGTAACAGGAATAAATAAGTAGCCTAGGAGATTGTCAGCATATTGATATATTTTACATAAAACTAACTATAAAGTTTGTATATAAACATTATATATATTTATATATATTATTTATATTATAAATATTTATATTTTTATATATCAACTTTTGCCTGATGAGGTAAGAGTGTAAAGTAGTAGACTCCTTTTTGATATTATAATATTTTTGCAATGTTCTGATATTCATGTTTTGTATAAACAATGGTTTTTGAAATACACATAAAATACTTAAGTAATTAGAACAAAATCACTACAAAAATTGGGACCATAGGAACAAAATCCAAATGAATTTGTTAATCATCACAGAAGATGAATTTGATAATATTTGATTAACATTACTATAACAAGTTCTTGAAATAATGAATCTATATACAGAAATATGTTCTGTGGCTCAAAGATCTACAAGTTTCAGTTAATGACTGATTGCCTGAATTGCTTTTGGGCCTGTGGCAAGGCAGTATATCCTGCTGAGAAGAATTCTGTGTAGCAAAATTGTTTGTGATGGAGCAGAAGAAAAAAGAAAGGCAGGAGTCTCACAGCCCTGTGGAGGGTGCTTTCAACAAGCTAAAGGTCTCCCCAGGCTAAGCCTCATAAGACCGAGCTGTTGACTAATGTCTTAAACCATAGGCCTTTGGGAAACTCAAATGGCAGCAGTACGTAAAATATCCCCTTCTTCGTGAATTCCTGATGTTTGAGCTTATTATGGGCAAAATTTCCAAATAGAAACAGTATTTCAAAAAGAATGAAAAGGATTTATGTTTAGAATACAGATAGTGGGTCAATTCTAATAGTATGTAAGGTAAATATCAGGGATTATTGCACCTTGTCTAACACAGAACAAAATTCTAAATGTGGGGAAAAAAGACAGTCAAATAAAAAAAGAATGTGGAAGAAAAAATAAAGAGCCTTTAGGTGTTCAAAAATTTGAAATTCCTCTAGTTGAGATCAGAGCCCTTTATATGGAGCATACCAGTACCCTTCTCTTCCTAAAACTACTTTAACACTTATTTTTAAAGATATAAAATATCTTTATATATAATATGTGTGTGTGTGTATGTGTGTGTGTGTGTGTATTTATGTAGTAAAATGTTATACTGTATATTTTCATCATAAAATGATCAAATCCAGCTAATTAGCAAACATGTCATTTAATGTACTTATTTTTAGTGATGACAGTATTTAAAACCTATTTTGTGAGCAATTTTGAAATAAACACACTAATTATGGTCCACACATTATACAAAAGATTTTGAATCCTCATTTCTTCAAGCTGAAATTTCATAGTTTGAGCATCTCTTCTCGCATCATCCTGCCAACTTCTACCCGCATCCTCTTGAGAATATGACATCACTTTCTACTTGCATGAGTGTGGATTTCTAAATAACACATAGAGAGCAGAGGGTCTGAATCTGGGTCCCCTTATTTCTTAGTGCATCCTACCATAAAGAGAAGTTGGATTAGGCTAAAGGTTACTTCTCTAGTCGTCTCAAAAGAGGGCTGAGAATTAATATTTCTCCAATTACAAAGGCCAGCGTCAACATTGTTTTATCATCATTAACTGCAACTTTGCCACTAAGAAATCACTCACAGAGATTTTATAATACTTTAGAATTAATATATATCTCAAACTTTGATTTATGCTCCTTACTACTTCAAAATTATCCTAGTTGTTATATCTGCCATTAGCATATTAGTAAAACACTTATTCAGTGTTTTACTAAAGTACCAAAAATTTGTCCTTAAAATATTATGATATGCCAGGTGTGGTAACTCATACCCATAATCCTGGCACTTGATAGCCTGAGGTACAGAGCTCAGTGGGAGTTTGAGGCCTTGCTGGGCTACATAGTGAGTGCAAGACTATCCTAGACTGCACAGCAAGTCCTTGTCTCAATCAAAAAAACAAACAAATAAATGCATATAAACATATTGACTCTTTTATTTTAACCCCCTTGAAATCCTATATAATTAGTATATCATTTAAAAAGTATTTTAGGAAAGCACCTTTATGCTTAAGCAGATTTTCAAAGAAGTCTATGACATAAAGTTAAGAATCCTGCATTTTGTCTCATAGGTCTGAGCAGCTAATTCTCTTTAGCTATGTTACTTCTGTTTTCTCACCTTGCCTCATGGATACATGTCTAAGCCCTTAACATTACTGTCATTATCACTTTCCGGCCTTCGCTCCTAATGGATTGAGCAAAATAACCCATAATATATATGCCAAAGAGCTCAAGGAGTGTGATACATGCCTGTAATCCCAGCACTTGCAAGGCTGAGGCAGGAGGGTGCAAGTTCTAGTTACATCTAGGAAACCAGCAAATACTATCAAAATAAAAAAATAATAAATAAAGAAGGCAAAGGATGTAGCTCAGTTTGAGGCTCTGTTATGAATATTCAGTAAAACACACATGTATGAATGTGCGTGCGTGCACACTCACACACACACACACACACACACTATCACAAGAAAAAGGTTTTGCAAGTAATTAGAACTAGGTCTTTAAAATTAAGAATGAACCAATAAGTGAAATAATTCACAGCCCTGCTGGATTCAGAATATACTTAACAGAGATGAATTCTAATAATTTCAAACTAGCTTTGGATCTATAAAGATTAAAATATAGAATATTCATATATCTCCAATAAACAAAATTTCTTCCTTACATACTTAACACTTCATCTTACTGCTACATTTTGCCTACTCTAATTTCAATTACAATGTTAAATAAATGTACTACATGTACAAATACAGACTTAATCATCCATGAGGATGGGTCCCAAGACTCTTCATACTTTAAATGAATTCCAGATTATGTGTAATACTTAACATACTATAAAAATCATGCAAGTAGATATTATAATATAAGAATTTATACATGTTCAATTCAGACATAATTTTTTTTCTGAGTATTTTCCATTCATAGTTGGATAAGTCTAGATGTAGACAAGGATATGCTGTGTATGCATTCATACTTAAACACTTGTATACACATACATGAACTTATATGCATGTGTATTTGAGATTATATAGTGTATATTTTTCTTCCAAATCAGATCATAAACTTCTCTAGTGTAATTATTTGGGATTCTTACAAAATAAAAGGCCACACTCTTGAGTTTATCTTGAGGAGCAATGACTTAACAGAGTCCAAACAACTATCTTGGCTTAATTTATAAGTTCTTTTCATACTTAAATATCATTGATTATTTCTCAGAAATTATTTATTTTTTTTTCTTTTCTTTTCTTTTTTTTTTTTAGGTTTTTTGAGACAGGGTCTCGCTTTATGGTTCAGGCTGGCCCTGAGCTCAGCCTCAAACTCACATCACAATCCTCCTGCCTCTGCCTCCCGAGTACTGGGATTACAGCTGTGAGCCACCACACCCGGCACTGTGGTATGTGGTACTGGTTGCTGCTGGGTGTGGGTCTCCACACCCAGTATTGCTATGTGGTTACCGGGGAATCGAACCCGGGCCCTTGCGCTTGCAAGACAGGCGCCAGAACCACTGAGCTAACTCCCTGGCCCAGAAATTATTTCTTTTAAGCCACAAAAAATCAATTTATAAAGTGATGGTAAAAAAATAAACAAAGCTTATATATATATACATAAGGATTGGGAAGGTTTTAGGATAGGCAGGGCAATGAGAAAAATGAGAATTAAGTCATGTCATTTACTGGTACAAATTCTCAATGTTGAGTGTGATCATGATGTGCATAAAAATGTACCAAAAAGATTCAAAATTTTAAAATAATGCATAGAGAAAGAAAAACTCATCAACTTGAAAAGAGGCTAAATGTATTACTTTTTTTTCTCAAGAGTAATAGTTTTTGTTCAAAGGAGCAAAAGACAAGACTAACATTCAGGATTGAAAGGGATCATAACAAATATCTAAATGAGAAAAGTGTTTAGACAATCGTTAGTTTCATTCTTAGCATTAAAATGTTCTGTTAATGATTAAGAAGCTGGCTTTCCTAAGCAGGGTTATGTCTATGTTTTGTTTTATTTCTTTTATTTTGTTTTATTCTCAGAACTAGGGATTGAACTCAGGATCTTGCATTTGCTAGGCAGGCATAAGCCCCACTGAGCTAAACCCTGGCCCCTTATTATTTTTTAAAGCACTGAACCTACCACAATATTTGGTGTTATATTTTGCACAAAGTTATTACTCAGCTTTTAAAAATATTACTTACTGATGTATTGACTGACCCCACATCTCAGCACCAGAAGAACAAAACAAGACCACATGATGAGAGCAACCTCGCACACTGTCGCCCAGATCAGCCCTCTGAGAGTCATGGTGAGCCTCATAGCTTTTTGCTACAGCTGTGTAAGACTGGCTGATGCGAGGGACACACAGGTCATCACAGTCAAAGAGAGGATGACAAAATCCAGGTGACTCCATTCTTCAGATAAAAACGCAATTATTTACTCTTTTGTGAAAATTATTGCAACTTTTTCGTTTTGTCAAGTACTATGGGAGATAAAAAGTTTTAAATCATTCTATATTTGGAAAGTTACATTTTTAGCACAATGTCTTCTCAAATAATTTAATTTATTCTCTGTAAACATGTGCTTTTTATGAAGCATATTATTCTCAAATGCCCCCGATTGATAAGAAAATCAAAGATCAAATTAACAACCAGGATTGTAAAAAGGCTTTGGAGTTCTATGCCCTGGATTCTACCCCTAATTAATTAGCTGGAAAACATTTTTTTACCATAAATTCTCAACTCCTTTTAAATTTCCACAAGTCCATGAATCTTTGAAATCAAGAATATAGAGCAATATAACAGCAATGTTGCTATAGATAGTCATCTGATCCAATTTACAGTCATCACTTCCAGCTCCTTGTGTAGTATAACTTCAGTTTCACTTGATGGCAGATGGCAGGGTGGATTCTACTCCTGGCATAGTGCTTATTACCAGGCAACTCAGATAAGCTGAACAGAGGTAAAGGTGCCATTCCGCACTTGTGAACACTTATTTTTTGAATATGAGAAAAAAAAATTAAAATGGAATCAGAGGACATATTGAGATTGATTTGAGAAAAGATGTGACTTGAGAAAACCTGAAACAGACATGGTTTAAAAAATCATGTGTTTTCTTCTAAAATAGTGAACAGTGAACAGGAGCACTAAAATAAATATGGTCTGCTTTGATTAAACTCAAAGCTGGGGAGCGAGGCAGCATGATGACTGTCTGTTAGAGAAGAGCATCTAGGAATCAGCAGCATTACACTGATTGCAGGAGAATGTGCTCTAGTCAAGGGCCTGTGCATCTCCCCACTCACACAGGGTAAAGCAATAGATCCGGGTACTTTTTCTCCTGTTCAAGGGTTCATGTCTTTTGATTTGAGATTTTCCCAAATGATAAAATGCAGTTTGGGTATTCATCTCAAGTGTTTATTCCTACAATCATTACTTTAGATTCCTTTTTGAAGAGTCTATGCCAAAGCTCCGGATTCTTCACCTTAAAAGACTTTCAAGTTTCATGCAGCAGAGAGCTCAGTAACCAAAATACTAGTAGCCTAGTATTTTGAGCAATACCAGGTAAATACATGTTGGGAGAAGGGAAGATAGTTGTGGTGGATCTCTTCCTGCTACTTGACTATCTCTCTAAACTTCTGTGCCAAATTATCTTTTGGTTCAGCTGCCTCATGAGTACCAATTACTTTATTTCTGGACAGCACATAGAACCCTTATGTCTATATGCTCTCAGAGATAGAGCCTGGCTTACTATAGAGAGGAATAAACCACAAGGTTGATATGAGCTAAAGTTTGTCAGTATTTCCTTGTGGCCTTATTCTTCACCCCAATCCTTCCCAACACACTTTCATTAGATCTCATCAGAGTTATAAATAAGTCAAGAATAATATAGAGAGAAATACATTTGCATTTGACTCTTCTCAAAATCCTAGAAAACAGTACAAAAACCCAAAAAGGTTGTTTAAAAAGTTGTATTTCAAATCTGTCTGTGTCCCAATTTTCTTTCTTTTTAAATTTATGACTGCTTTTCCCAAATTATACTTCCACCTTTCTTGGGAAAATCGCGTCACCTGTCCTTTCCTCTCAATTTGATCCACCAGATGCTGTAATTATCAAGAGTTTAACATTTCCAAAATCTGGATTTTGATGGTATTTATGGCAGATGAATACTGTTTGGATTTAACCTTTTCAAAAAAATCACAATCTCTGAGAACATGAATCCTAATACTTTTAACACTCACACCATACTCTGCATAGATTACAGTGGAACTTAGAATATGAGAGAATTTATAACCAGCAAAGCCAAGGTGAGTTTGTAATACTGTTTTTATTATTATTTTGTTTCTGCAGAGAGAACACTTGTATAAATGCTATGGCTCAGAAAGTTAATGAGGCAGAGCTGTTGGCTGTTTCTATCAGTCGCTAAACAGAACTGATACTGATCCCCAATTAGCTCACATAAAATGCCAGACATTTCTTAACATCTTTGGTAAGTAGTTAGAAATAATTTAGTGGCTACTTTTTGGATGTCATATTCACTTAGAATTTATGAGGAGTCTCTGATAACTAAAGTGCAAGTAAAATAAGTGAGTCCCTCTAAAGAATGACTTTACTGTGTATGTAGTCAGTACGAGTCTTCTCTGAGTGGAATGCTAAAAGGAGAGGAAGTAATATACTACTGATATACATATATTTTTTCAGGAAGCAATGGCAGTAGAGGATATTGGAATGAGAAATTTTATAATGTAATGAGACTGGGTTTGAAATAAGGCTCCATTTTACACTAATAGGATCAGTTTGAGCCAAAAAAAGTATTAATAATGATTGAATTTATTGAGGATTTTTAGGGTAGAACTTATGCTAAGTGCTTTATACTGATTGTATGAGTGATTTGGTGTGTTAAATCATTTCTCATATAGGTTAGATGATTTCTGTAAGGATTTAAGGAGATTAAATCTAGAAATTACTAAATGTAATATGTACTCAATGAGTTCTAGGTCATATTCCTTGCATAAATCTATTTCTAAAGTATTTTATAAATTTTGTGCTGTTAAGCTATGTAAACTATCCGAATTCATTTATGAAATCATTCACATACAAAACCCTCCAATACTCCATTTTAATAAAGCTACAAGATTGTGTATCTGTGTAAAGATTGGAAGTCAAAAACATTTCTTCTATGGGATTCAAATAGGATCATTGCTGGAAGTAGATGGAGTAGACAGAAAAATACATGGTATGCTAAGAAGGGAGCAACTTTGTGTGTGATTTCTTTTCCCATCTATCTAAAATAATTATAATCATAAATGTCTGTTATGGGGCTTCACTTTTACCATGATTTCCCAGTTTTTCTGTCCAATGTAATGATTCTCCTTTGTCCCCCTTTCTCTTCTTCCTTTCTTTCTTTCAGTAATGGTTTCAAATGCATCATTGTTAAGAGGTTAACACATTTAAATCTTAAATATATGTCCTTTCCTGTACATTAGAATGATGTGAAAAATTGAGAATAATTAGAAAATAAAACATGGAGCCTTGTATTGTGTTTAGTGCAAAGATAAAACTGGGTTGCTAGTTACATTAAAGAAAATATGGCATAATATTTAAAAGTACATGTATCTCATTTTACAGCTGAACATCTGTAGTACTTTGCCTTTTCACTCATGAACGTTCTCCCCTTGAGAAATTAATGCTTGTTTTCCTAGGTCACAATAAAACTAATAATAGTCATGTCTAGAGAGCGCCCAGGGACTGAGTTTAGCAGCGGGTGGCTCGGTGAATGGCGACAGCGGGACCAAGTCTGCGTCACTGAATCTGCACCAGGTTTGGAGTTTACTTGTCTGCAGGCTCACACCGGAAGGGTGCCCAGGGACTGAGTTTGGCAGCGGGCAGCTCGGGAAGCGGTGACTGCGGCACCGAATCTGCGCCGAGGTTAGAGCTTACTGGCCGTGAGGCCTATGTCAGAAGAGTGCCCAGGGACTGAGGTTAGCAGGTCAGAGTCCGATTTTCTCCACAGTAACTGCAGAAGCACATCCAGTCAGCTTGTATTGGTGAGTAGGTGGGCCTGTTGGAACAACAGTCCCTAACATTGCAACTGTACAGGGTCTACAGCCTACTGGCCTCCAGGCCAAATGCACAAGTGAGCCCAGAGACTCTGTAATGCTGAGCAGGTAGGCCGATTGCAACCTCAGACAGTGCCATTGTAGCAGTTCAGGAGCCACAGTCTCCCTGCCTATAAAGCAGACAGGAGAAGGTGTTCTGACTGTATTGATTGAGTGCCTCATATGGTGTGCTAGAACTAGGGGTTTTTCTTTAGGTACCAATACAGATTGCAAAGAGCAACCCAGGAAACACTGCTATTTTAAGGTTCCTAACTATTAAGAGGAAAGTAACTTGCAACAAACAGCACCAGAAAACAGGGCAGGTCAGAGATGAGGAAACACTCAAAATCTCAGACACAAAGATCCTCACCTCCAAGTAACACAGGGGAGAGATAAATAGAGAAGTGTGAAGCCCAGTCTGCAGGACCCTCAGAAATGGTAACCAAAGCAGATCTAGTGAAATGGAAATCAGAACTGATCTCTGAGATGAAAGCAGAGATATTGGACACTGTCAACATGACGACTAATGAAGCTAAAGAGAAAATCATGGAGTTGATAGAATCCAAGATAGCAAAAGCACTGGAACCTTTTAAACATCTACAAGCAGAAGGCCAGGAAATTAAGAAAGAAAATGAAAGCTTGTGCAATAGAATGAATTTGGCAGAAGACCAAATTGCAGACCTAGAAGACAAGATCTCAACCAATGAACTGGAAAGGCATAACCTATGGAAAAAAGCAAGCGATAATGAAAAGTCAATCCAACAGCTCCTAGATGATTCAAAAAAGAGTAACATAAGATTGATTGGAGTCACTGAGGAAGCAGGAGACAATGCTAAAGACATCAAAAAGCTATTCACACAGATAATGGCAGAAAATTTCACAGAAAACGAATTGGACATACAAATATATGAAGCATACAGAACGCCACATGCCAGTGACATGAAAAAATCTACACCTAGGCATATCATCATAAAAGTCCCAGATATTAAAAAAAAGAATGAAATACTGAAAGCAGCCAGAGAAAAGAAAACAGTTACATTCCAAGGGAAGTCCATCAGGACCACAGCGGACTTCTCAACTCAAACGTTCAGTGCAAGAAGAGCTTGGAGTGAAGTCTTCCAAGCCCTAAAGGAAAACAACTTCCAACCCAGACTCATGTATCCTGCCAAACTGTCCTTTAAAATTAATGGGGAAACAAGATACTTTCATGACAAAGAACACCTGAAAAACTTCACAAATACAAAACCTGTGCTCCAAAACATTTTAAAGAATATCTTGGAGAAAAATAAGGAAAGTTACAAATCCATGAGATATAACCCAGTCAACCCATGGGACCAAACAAGAAACTGATGGGGAAAGGGCAGAAGTACAATAACACAGCCAAGAACAGGAAAACATGGCAGCACTAAATTTATCTATATCAGTCATAACCATTAATGTCAATTGACTCAATGCGCCAATTAAGAGATGCAGACTGGCAGAGTGGATCAAAAAACAAGATCCTACAATCTGCTGTATACAAGAAACACACCTAATTCAGAAAGAAACCCATGGATTAAAAGTAAAGGGATGGAAAACAACACTCCATGCGACTGGAAACAGCAAGAAAGCAGGAGTGGCGATTTTATTTGCAGACAAAATAGACTTCAAGCCAAAGTTGATAAAGAGAGATAACGATGGACACTATCTTTTAGTCCAGGGAAAAATCCAACAGACAGAAATCACAATCTGAAATATCTATGCTCCAAATTCTAATGCACCCATCTATATAAAACAAATATTAACGGACTTGAAAAACCAGATAAACTCCAATACAATAATAGTAAGGGACCTCAATACCCCACTGTCACAAAGAGACAGATCGACTGGACAAAAAGTCACTAAGGAAATCCTTGAGCTCAACCAGACTCTTTAGCAAATGGACTTAATAGATGCCTACAGAGTATTTCACCCCACAAAGTCAGAATATACATTCTTCTCAGCCCCTCATGGATCATTCTCCAAAATAGACTATGTGCTTGTTTATAGAACAGGATTGAGGAAATATAAAGGGATTGAAGTTATCCCTTGTATACTGTTGGACCATAGTGTCCTAAAATTGGAGCTGAATAGCAAAGGAAAGCCCAGGATCTTCACAAACACATGGAAACTGAACAACATTCTGCTGACCAACCAATGGGTCATAGAAGAAATTAGTGAAGAAATTGAGCAGTTCTTACAACTAAACGATAACCCCAGTACAACATATAGAAATTTATGGGACATAATGAAAGCAGTTCTACGAGGAAAATTCATAGCACTGAAGGCCTACATCCAGAAAACGGAGCAAGCTCAAATAAACAACTTAATGCTGCACCTCAAGCAACTAGAAAGAGAAGAGCAA
The DNA here is from genome assembly GCA_004026965.1 of Petromus typicus. Taxonomy (NCBI): domain Eukaryota; kingdom Metazoa; phylum Chordata; class Mammalia; order Rodentia; family Petromuridae; genus Petromus; species Petromus typicus. The sequence goes on along the minus strand of PVIR01017691.1, from coordinate 13 downwards.
AACAAACCCAAAG
>PVIR01017690.1:0-34525 GCA_004026965.1 Petromus typicus | reverse complement strand
CCACAGGGGTTGTACGAGTCTACAGTCCCACCAACAGTGGAGAAGGGTTCCTTCTTCTCCGCAGCCTCGCCAACATTTGCCATTGGCTGATTCTGAAATGGCAGCCATTCTATGTGGAGTGAGATGAAATCTCAATGTTGTTTTCATCTGCATCTCTCGAATGACTAATGATGTTGAGCATTTCTTCATATGCTTCTTAACTGCAGCCTATATACTCTTAATTGAGAGCATTAGAAATGTCACTCATCTCACAAGGAAGTTTAATTTAATTTTTTGTGGGGTAGGGGGTCCTGTCATTATCCAAGATAAACTCCCTTGTATCATCAGATTTAACAACCACTGAGGTAAAGCAGGGTGGGACACTCGAAGAGAGAAGTTTGTGGTAGCCTAACATTTGACCCTATCATATTGTGACACTGCGATATTGTGCTGAGGTAAATCAATCATGTTAGAAGAGTTTCACCTTGCCAGTTCAGCAGGAGTGCATTTTAGATTCTCTATTTAGATTCAGGTGATACAGGACCTTACTCTTCCCGTTTTTTCTTAGATTTGCTGAGACCCATCATGATAAACTTCCCCGACCACATACTGTTTCCCTGTCCAGCTTCTTCAGCTCCAGTTCCAGGAAGTGCAGGATGTTCTGTGCTTCTACCTTTGTGTAAGAGTCCCAGTGTTCGACCTCTGCACAGTGAGACTCAGGGTATGGTGGAGCCATGTCCAGAACGCATTCTAAGATGCAGCCTCCGAATAACGCAAATTCTGTCTATGTCAGTTGTGTCTTCTGCTCTTAGAACCCAAAGGGCACACTTCGGTAGTTAAAATATAAGTGAATCATCATAAAGATGTTATCTTTTAATTTATGAATCTCTCTAACTTAATAGCACAAATGCATTTTATGCTTGGGTCTTGAAAGAAAGAACCACTCAAAACGTAGCAAGAAAGTGAGGTTAGTCCTCTATGTCGTAAATTCAATTTATAATTTAAATTGTCATGGGCAGAAAATCTCACTTAGCTAGTTTGTTCTACTCTGACAACCTTTTAAACAACAGTTGTTTATTTGTCACAGTTCTGGAGGCTGGGAAGACCACTCTCCTGCTTCAGAGTGAATCAACACGCAAAAATCAGGAGCACCCCTGTACCTCAATGATGATCTTGTGGATTAAGAAATTAGGAAACAGTACCACTCAGAGAAACATCAAGAAAAGATAAATACGTATCAATTAACCTAACCAAGGAAGTGAGAGCCCTCTACAGTGAAAATTATAGTCCTGTGAAAAAGGAAATAGGAAGGACGTCAGAAAATGGAAAGATATTCTCTGTTCCTGGATAGACAGGACCAGATGAGACCAGCCACCATGGGGGAGACAAAATTAATGTAATCAAAATGACTCTACTTCCAAAACTGACATACAGACTTGTGATCCCAGTCAAAATACCAGCAGCATTCCCCACTGAACTAGAGAAAACAATCCTAGAATTCAAAAGAGACTCAGAATAACAAACTCAATACTGGGCAGCAAGTGCAAAGTGGCAGGCATCAATGTTGTACTCTTTTAAATTACGCCACAAAGCTACAGTGGTAGAAGCATAGTAGTGAGGGGGAAAAAAGCCATGTGGATCAATGCAACAGAATAACGAATGAGGGCCGGGAGTTTTGCTCAGTGGTTCTGGTGCCTATCTTGCAAGTGCAAGGACCCGGGTTCGATCCCCAGTTAACCATATACAGTACTGGGCATGGAGACTCACGCCCAGCACCAATCAGTACCACATACCCCAATGCCGGGCCTGGTGGCTCACGCCTGTAATCCCAGCACTTGGGAAGCAGAGGCAGGAGGTTTGCTGTGATGTGAGTTTGAGACTGAGCTCACGGCCAGCCTGAACTACAAAGTGAGACCCTGACTCAAACAACAAAACAAAACAAAAAAAAAATGAATGAGGAAACAGCACCAGGCATATTAAGCTGTTTGACCTTCGAGAAAAGGCCCTCAAAACGTACACTGTAGGGAAGATAGTCTCCTTAGTAAATGGTATTGGAGAAAGTGACTATTTGCCTGCAGAAGTTTGGATCTAGACGCATATATCTCAACATGTGGTAAACTAAAGTTGAAGTGGATCAAAGATCTAAATGTTAAAGCAGAAACATTTAATCTCCTGGAAGATAAACTAGGGAAATCTTTTAAAGACATAGGTGTAGGTATAGGCTTTCTGAACAGAAACCCAGTTGCGCAAGAGATAGCACCAGAAGTCATGGAATCATGTTCAATTAAAAACTACTGCACACAAGAGAAACAGCCAGCAGAGTGAAGAGACAGCCTGCAGAATGGGAAAACAGTTTTGCTAGCTATTCCTTAGACAGAGGACTAATACCTGGAATCTGTAAAGAACTCAAAAAGTAGACCCACCAAAATAAAATAAAATATTTTAAAAGGGGCAACTGCAATAAATAGATACAGAAGATGTTCAAATGGCCTTTTTTTTCATGCTAAAAAACACAAAATATCACTGGTCACTTGAGAAATGCCGACTAAAGCAACACAGATTCTAACTACTGAAAGAATGGCCATCATTAAAAAGTCACATAATAAGAAAGGCTGGGGAGGCTGCAGGGAGAAAGGAACCCTCTACATCATTGATCAGAATGTGAACTAGTATAGCTACTATGGAGATCCTTCAAAAAACTTCAAGAACTAGGAATTCCATTCAACCCAGCTATTTTTCTTCTAGGCATCTTCCTGCAAGAGTTGGAAGTAGCTTATATGAATGGATAAAGAAAATGTATTTACACACAACGGAGTATTACTCTGCCTTGAAGAAGACAAGCTTTTGTAGGAAAATGGATATGCCCTGAGATCGTAATGTTAAATGAACTAAATCAAACTCACAAATTTAAATATTGCATGCCTTCCCTTATGTGAGAAATGCAAACTATAAAGAGCAAAATTAACAATAGATAATGGTAAATGAGGAGAGGCCTTTTGTAAATGTGAAAGGGACCAAGAGATGGAAGGAGAGATGGGTAAAGGAAGATAAAAGGATGGCAAAAATAATCAAGATGTATTACATGCATGTACAGACTCCCCTGAAGATAAATAAGCATTACGTACTATAAACATGTACTGATAAACAACATTGAAAACATAAAAAAATTAAACAACAAATACTAACACCGTCTTAAAGACTAACAGAAGTGTGAATACATCCTATGTACTGGCAAGTGGTTCCCAGTGGCCCTACTCTTAGTAGCTCCATGTCTTTGAGTATTTCTGGAATTCTCATGCCGGCCAGTGAAAGTATAGGTTAAACAAAACATTCTGTGAAATGATTTAGTTATTGGTTAAATGTGAACTGTGAGTTAGCATTTCAGTCCCTTGTGCAACCTAGATGGTCATAGGTACTGGGGATGTATACGTGTGTTGTATACTAAACAGCAGTGATGGGGAACCAGCTCCTTTTATATGCGGCAGTGCGGGTTGGTGTCACAAGGAAAATGGAACATCAAGAAGCCCGTGAAACAGTGTATAGACATTCCTTGCTTAATCCAGTTAAAGTCCTGGGATGAGGTTGCTTTTAATTGTTTGCTAAATGAGCAGTTGTTTATACAGTGTACACTTCAATGCTTACAACAAAGACATGGTCACAGGACAGTGCGATCTGATGTCTCTGCTTTTATTTGGGTAACTTCCATGCAGTACTATAATGTATAACAAAATAAAACTAGTACTGTACAGTATACTCAGCAAAAATTGTAGTACTGTGCACAAGGCCGCACTGCCACCCACGTTCTCGTGTCCTAAGTCTGAATGGTTTTCCTAAGTCCAAGTGGCAGGTTATAAGTCAGAACAGTTGTTAACCTCAGTTGTTAACTGAGGACTCTCTGTAATTCTACCCCTAAGAAATGCAAATGTCAGTATGACTTATGAGCATAAATTCTAAGGCCTTGGTTAGTTTGAAGGTGCTGTTGACTGTGAATGAGTACAGAAGGGCTCCTCAGGCTCTATTTCTTGATAGTTGAAGAGTTTTAAGTTTATGACCTCAAAAATGTGTCAAGCTGCAAATTTTATAATTTGTATCCTTTAAACTATATGTTACATTTCGGTTTTTGTTGTTATTTTTAAAGGACTCAGTAAATAACAACTATGAATAAAGTAGGCAGAAACAACTCTAAGGTAGCCCCTGATCTGTAGGAACTTAAATTTTTTGCTTATATACTCTCAGTAGATTCTGCGTAAGATTGTAAATGAAGCTCATTTCACCTAATCTCTCACCACATTGATCCATGGGCTGATTTATATGTATCTGACTTCAAGAAAGAGGCTCTTTTCCTTAAAGGATGAAAAAGCAGTTCCTTCAGGGACAGCCTGTGGGAAGTTAATAAAAGAATATTAATAACTTGTTCGTATCCATTTCATTTTTGAACATTGGCTTCCGCTTAGTGACACAGCTGTGTGGTGAGTGGGGGAACTGTGCTCCAGGGAAGCTCACACAAGCGACATGCTCACCATGACGGGGTTGTTTTCACAGGGTACTGGACAGTGGCCACGACACCTTGGATCACTCAGTGTGCTGCTCTCCTTTATTTTCCTCTTGGTTGTGTCTTTTCTCTGACTCAGCAGCCTTTTCTGTCCTTGTCACGGAGACCTAACAGGATCTGTTCACTTTTTTAGGTGCAGGTGTTTGGACTGTATTCTGGAGAAGAATTTCATGAGACTTTCGACTGTCCCATTAAAGTATGTATTACTTATGAGATTCTTCAGCTAAGGTAATGAGGACCACAGATTTCACTTTGTCAGCAGGTATCTGTTCAGCATTTAAGATATACTGGTACCATTTGGGTGCTGAGAAAGAAGGCATGGATATTATGGGACTGTGACTTTAGTCTGTCTTCAGGGAGGATTTATAATCATGAATGAAGTCATAAACATGCGCATGTACAGAAACAGTGATTAAACACTCAGGTAAAAACAAGATAAAAGACTGCAAAATTGAAAGGAGTTACTTTAGGCTGTTCATTTTAGTGATGGCTTGATGCGTGTAGTAATGTTTGACTGCTTGCGTCAGTGTGCAGGCACACGGAGAAGCTGGCTTTCTGTGTGGAAAACAACATAACAGAAACGGAGACACTGTTCACACTGTTCAGGAAGTGGCAAATAGTGTAGCTTAGGTGGTGCATCTGAGGCTGATTTGGTGACAGGGCTGTACAGACAGATTGGGACTGGCAGTATATTTAGGCTGAAGAATTTGGAGCCCATCTGATAAAGAGAAATTATTGAGTGTATAAGAACAAAGGAGTGGCATAAATTGAGCTGCTGTGCTTGGGAAAGTTAGTACAGTGACTACATACAGTATAGATTGCAGGTCTGATGGACAAGAGGCCAGAAGACCAGTTTTTGATAGCAGTTGTGGGAAGGTATGTGTCGTACTTGTTAGAGGACAAGGTCATTCCTTTTTTTCCACTTGTTTATTTAAACCTTATTGACCAATAGGTACAGGAGAGAGAAGATCTGACGTGTGTTTTAGGAAGCTGACCTCACCAGAATGGAGGGTGATTTAAGTTGGAGAGTGGTCGGAGACAAGACAATTTAGAAGGGTTATGCAGTACTCTGGGCAGGACAGCAGGAACTCAGAGAAGTGACTGAGTATTCAAGGTGAGGAGGAAGACAGCAGAAAGTGCACTGTCTGCCCTCAGTAGTGCAGGCTCAGAGGGACCGGGGATACGGGAGTGGAGGCGAAGGCCAGCATGTCACTCTGTAGATGTTGCGAGGGCGGGCCCATCACTTGCTTTAAGGGATGGTCCAAGTCAGTGCGTTGGTGGTTTGGTCTTGTATTTCCCTGTAGGTCATCAGGAGATGCTGTAGGGTTTTGGAGACGTGAGTATGATTTCAGAGCAGAGGTTAAACAGAGGGTGCATGACTAGAGCTGAGTGAGATGAAGCCATTTTTAAAGGTATCATCTATTTTAAAGTCATGGGTAAGAATAGGCAGCTGATGTTGAAAGGCCACACAGTCCAAAGATCCAGGCAGTGAAGGGCAAGGGACTGAGGGGTGTTCTGAGAAGTAGCATTTGTAGGAAATCCCCGAGTGGTGCCGTGGATGCCTCAGGAGAGGGTTTCCGGAGGGAAGACGTGGGCTGCAGCATCAGAGGCAGCACGGAGAGTAACTGGAGGGTCAACTGGGTCAGGGGTGCCATTTCAGTGTGGTTTGGTTTTGGGGTTTTTTAGTCACCATGAAGTTTCATCAGATGTAATAAGGACAGCTTTCCCAGTAGATCAGAGGCGAAGGAATCAAAACACCCAGGAGAGACTCTGTTTGCAAGAATGTTGGAAATAAAGGTGACAGATCCCACGGCGGATTGCAGGGCCAACATTCAGGGAAGATTACGCCGGTTATGTTTTGGTTCATGGTAACCATCAGGGAATGGAAACATTAAAGTTGGAGGAGGGAAAATACTTTCTGGAGTAGCACTAGGCGGTGAGTGAGCAGCATGGGGGAGAGGGTGACCTAGAAATGAACCCCAGTTCTCCGCCCACAGACACACTGCAAATACGTGTGTGTGCGTGCATGTGTGTGTGTGTGTGCGTGCGCGCAGTCCGTGGCCAGCCCGGATGGTTTTCTGTTCTTAGATCTGAAGGTATTTTTAAGGAGCAAAGGTGCCTGTTGTGTTCAAGAGAAAGCCAGAAGGACTCGTTTTTGTTTTTGTTTTTGTGGTACTGGAAATTGAACTTGAATATGTTAGGCAAGCACTCTATCAGTGAGCTGCATCTTTAACTCTTTGTTTTTTAGTTTTTAAGTTTCAAGACAAGGTCTCACTAAGTCGCCCAGGCTGGTGTAGAAGTGCTGCTCTCCTGTCTCAGCCTTCCCTAGTAGCCAGGATTACAGCTGTGCATCACTATGCCTGGCTGGAAGGACCCTTATGAGACATTTTAAGAATATCAAAATGAGTCTGTATTGATATTTAGGGTGGCTTAGAAAAGCATTGAAGTTCAGCCACTGTGAGAAGTACGAGTAGAGGCATGAAGGGCCTTGTGCGAAGCTGTAAAAATGACAATATCAGAGAACTCTGTCAGCTTATCCATTGGAAGAAGAAAGTGTGTTTATTAGTCCATTAATAAGAATGTATGTTTAATAAAAGGTTACGAAAACCTAAAATTCATTAATTTTAATACTAATTTTGTGGATAGTTTGGAGATAGAAAGATAAGAAAGCTGAATATGTGCAGGTTTCAGCAATGACAGATGAGGCTCAAATACAAAGCAATGCTGTTTGGAGCCAGCGCCTCTCTGTGGCCTGAGTCTCCACGCAGCGTCCCCACGCACCACCCCGGGGTGGCATAGTCACAGGGTGGTGGAGCAGGCTTGGGAGAGAGAGGCTGAGTGGGGTCAGATGGGACCATGGGGACAGGAGCTCCAGTGTGAGGAGAGAGCTGGTTCATGAATGCTCAGCCCGGGACTCTGAGCCCTACACCTCTTGTGTCCAGCCAAGAGGTCTTGGTGAAACTGCAGCTGCTGCTACACTGCATCGCCTCTTCCCCTTGGTGGCACTGGACATTGCACAGGACTGGCTGTCCTTGATTACAAATAGATGTGGCATCTGCTGTCTTGTCGACCCCCTCTGCTGCCTCAGTAGAGGACTGTGTCCTTGGAGGGGTCTGCTCAGTCAGAAACTAGCAGAGACCCTGCTAGTCTCAGAGGCTTTTTCCCCTTGGGAATTGAACTTATGTTTTTCTACTCGAGAGGCAGGCCTGGCACCACTGGGTTGAGTCCTCAGACCCGGCAGCAGAGCGTTGATTTGGCTTCAGGATTGCATCTTTTCACAAGAGAGCAAGACTTGATATCCTCCACTGCATACAATACTTCCCAAGAGCGTAGCGGGGTGGTTTCAGATCGTGCTGCTTGTAATGTACAAACAGTTTGCATCCCGTTAACTGTGACTGTTAACCCAGAGTTGGATTCTTTCTTGTCTTCCAGATCATCGCTGTGCACCCGCATTTTGTAGGGTCCAGTTGTAAGCAGTTTGTGACCGGAGGGAAGAAGGTAAACATCGCATCATGATATATAGATGATGCTGTAATTTAGCTTTAATATTTTTCAATGTCTGAGTATTGCTTGGGTGAAATTTTGAGCAAGAAAAATTTACTCAAGCTGTAAGACTGTAATTTCTTGGCAGAACAGGGTCCTGTTTCTTCCTACTTGCCTTTGAAGTAATATATAGGAAGAGGAAGAGAGGACTTGCTCCAGGTACCACTTGGAGATTTGAAATTTAGTCCCTGTCACAGAAACAAGAGGCAGTATTTAAAATAACAAAAAGGAGTTAACTTAGTGATTTTCTTTTTCCCTCAGTAAATACCTCTTGCAGGCTTTGATAACGTTTCAAGACAATTTTGGCTCCCCTTACGGATACACATTCTTGGCACATCTTGTTATCTCAGTGAATTTTTTTAAAAATGGAGAGTGAAACATTTCTTCTATACTTGAGCATCCTTCTGTTTATGTAGTAAATTCTGAAATGAGAGAGTCTACTGATAATACAAGTAAATTATTAAAAATTTTTATTAGCCAGAGTTTTTTTTTTTTTTAATTTTTATAACAAAACACTATCACTGTTACCATCCTGGACTTGTAGATATTATTTCATATTCAATTTTGAGCCAGTGCAGATGCAGTAGTCTGTGTTTATTTTTATTGAGTATGGGTCTGTGAGATAACTACTTTGAGGACCTGCTGCTCAGGTAGACTTGGATATTTTGATAGTTATCGGTCTTTTGCCCAAGGTCTGGTAGTATATAGAACGATGGGGCAGGAAAGCACACAGATCATCCCCTGAGTAATTGTCATGCTGCACGGTAGGTCTGGGGCCCCTGCTTCTATTCCACAGCCCAAAGCTAAGCTGTCACCAGCCCCGAGTTCTACTCCGGAGTTAGCTCCCTCCCTCCTTCCTCATAGCCCATTGCTAATCTAGTCTCACTGACAGCAGGCAGATTGTCCAGGGCACTAGTTGGTGAGAATCACAAGCTTAATCTCTTAGATATTAGCTGGTCTGTGCCTGCAAAAATGACAGCTTCGTCTTTGTGAACTTTGGGAAAGAGTAACTTTAAAATTCCTCTTATTTTTAAGTAAATACTTTTGATGTTAGGGAATTATGTATTCAGTGTAGTACAAATTCACTTAGCTGTGATTTACTTGTACATTTTCATTACAAACTCAGGGGATGAAGATTTGGTCTTGCTGCCATTTTGTAAATGGTTTGAAACACCAGTTGTTTATTACTCAGCTCAAAAGTTGAAAGGTGGCGTAGCGTTTAGGTTCTGGCTGAGGGTCTTTGGCTTGAGTACGGTCAAGATATTGACTGAAGCTCTGGCTATCCGAAGGCTTGACTGGGGCTAGAGGATCCACTTCAGGGAAGTCTGCTGCCTTCTGCTAGTAAACCACCATGTATTTAAAACATTGATAAATCACTTGGGTTTAAATATTTCCCAGTGTGTGATGTAGCTTTCAGTTCCCGTTTCCATTATCAGGAGTCAGGTTTTACAGTTGGCCCCTGGGGCCAACTCACTAGAGATGTGTTCATGTCCAAGTGGTTGATGAGATTGTCCTGTGTTGGTTTGCATTCTTAATCATCATTGTATTTGTGAAGTTTAGTAGTGGCTTTATACCTTTAGCGTGTCTGTAGTCTCATTAAGTGTGCCATAGTAGTTCCGTTTACCTGAGCATACCTGTTTTAACTGTGTCAGTGACATATTCTTCATCTTTCCGCTTTGCATTTCACATCATTTATAGACATCTGTAGAAAGAACACTGTGCGTGTCACAATGTGGGCCAGACCTGCTTGAGAGAATTCATGAGCTTTGCTGGACCACAGTATAATTTAGCATCTGACTCTTGGCCAACTTGGCATTTATGTAAAACTGAGTAAGCGGTGAAATAAGTAGTTTTCACCCAATGCTGGTCACGTGACAACATCAGGATCGTGGTGAATCTCTTCAGGTAGCCTTGACTGACAGGTGATTTTCAGTTCAGTCCTCTTGAAGAGAATTCTGACATCAGTTTTTGTGTACTCAGTTCTTCAGAAATCCATCTGTAGACATTTCTTCCTGAGCGCAAAATGGGCTCGTATGTATACAAAATGAGACTAAATTAAAAACAGTTCAGATCATCTGGTGAAAAACTGAATACAAAGATGGTGTTACCAAATCAGAATTTCTGGATTAAAAATTAAAAAGAAAAATACTCTGTAGAGTTAAATGTATATTATACCAGGATTATTATGCTAGACTTGATAAAAGTACATGTGTGATCATTTGAAATGGATAATCATGTGATCACACAGGCAAATACAGATGATATCATAATTTTTCTTTTGGATTTTTAGTAGCTTTATTAATATATAGTTTGCATACCATAAAATGCCCTTGCTTGAAGTGTATGATGCAGTGGTTTATAGTAAATTTATAGTGATGCACAGCTATCAATATTTTAAAATATTTTATAGCCCCCAAAAAGAAACCTTGTACCAATTAGCTATTACTAATCTCCTTCCTTTCCTCCTTCCATTCCTAGGCAATAGCTGATCTGTTTTCTTTGTAATTTTGCCTGTGTTTGGATATTTCATATAAGTCTTGGATCTTTCATATAAATGGAATCATATGTGGTTTTTCTCTGCAGCTTCTTTCATTAATTTTCCAGGAATATGTGTGTTTAGTATAGTATATATCAGTACTTCATTCCTTTCTATGTTCAAATATTCTGTTGTACAGATATCTCATATTTTATTTATCTTACTGTATCAGTTGATGGGCATTTGTGCTCTTTTTAGCACTTATGAGTAATGGTTCTATGAATATTTGTATACAACTTTTTGTGGTTGTGCATTTTCATTTATCCCAAGAGTGGAATTTCTGGGCTATTTAGTAGTTTATGTTTAACACTTTGAAGTACTGTGAAGCTGCTGTCCAAGGTGACTGCACCATTTTACATTGTTAGAAGAAATACAAGAAGGTTTCAGTTTCTCTGCATCCTCTCCAACTGAGTCTTGTCTTTTTGATCATAGCCATCCTGGGGTGTAGTAAATTGTGTCTCATTATGGTTTTGACTTTCCTTTTCCTAATGATTAATGATGTTGACCTTCATTTCTTTTGTGTCTCTTTTGGCTACTTGCATATCTTCTTTAAAGAAATGTTCATTCACATTCTTTGTGGATTTTTTAATTGGGCATTAGCAGTTATAAGCATTTTTCATGTGTTTTGAGGAAAATTTAATCTTCAGAAAAAATATAAATACCTGAACAAAAACTAGCCAGAGGAAAATATAATGTGGAATGCAAGCTTTCTTAACCCGTGAGAACTCTGATCTATAGACTGAGCCATTCTGTAATCCCTGAAATTACATTGACACTTCTGTAAACAATGGGTTCAAGAAAAGCTAAGCAAGAAAAAGGAATTCCCACAGTGAGGTATTCATAAAGAATAATTGAGATCCTGTGGAGATTAGTTTGGAGATTCCTCAAAAAGCTAGGACTGGAGGTCCCATTTGACCCAGCCATCGTTCTGCTAGGTATATACACAAAAGAATTAAGATTCATAACATAGTGACATATGTGCACCCATGTTTATAGCAGCTCAGTTTGTGATTGCTAAATCTTGGAAACAACCCAGATGTCCATCAACTGGAGCCTGGATAAAAAAGCTGTAGTTCTTCTACAGAATGGAGTATTACTCTGCCATAAAAATTGATAAGTTTGATTCATTTATACTTAAATGGACGTACCTTGAGGACATCCTTATAAATGAAATAAATAGGTCACAGATGTGTAAATATTGCATCTTTTCTCTGGTATGAGAAAATAAAGATGTAAATGAGTTCTACAGTGTATGTTATATATTGCAAAATAGAAAATACTCAAAGCAAAATGGGGGGAAGGGGGGAAAATAATGAGATTATAACAAAAAAAGGAAACAAAGTTTATGTATATAGGGGGTGGGAGTGGTAGGGTGGATAGGGCTACGGGAAAAATGAGAAATAAGTTGTGTCATATACTGGTACAATCTCATTGTTGAGTGCAATCATGATGTGTATATATAATGTACCAATAAAGATTTAATAAGAAAAAAAAAAGAATAATTGAGAGAAGGCTGGGGATTTAGCTCAGTGGTTCTGGCACCTGTCTAACAAGTGAAACGGCCTGAGTTCAGTCCCCAGTAACCACATACAACAAAGCTGGGTGTAGAGACTCACACCCACCAGTAATGAAAACCACATACCACAGTGCTGGGTGTGGTAGCTCAGGTTTGTAATCCCAGCCCTTGAGAGGCAGAGGCAGGAGGATTGCTGTGAGTTCAAGGCTGAACTCAAGGCCAGCCTGAACTACAAAAGTGAGACCTTGTCTAAAAAAAAAAAAAAAAAAAAAAGACAAAGAATAATTGAGAGAGATATAATTTAATATTTTATTTGACTTGATGTTATTAAAATTTTGCATTTCTGTAAAATATTTATTTAAATAATTGAAACATATATTTTAAAATAGTGCCATAAAATATTAGCATTACAGCAGGGGAAAAAAAAAAAACCCTGAAACTGTAGTTCGGCACATTTTTTCAAGTTTTCCTTTTAAGGTTCTAGCTTTCTTAGGTATTTCAAGATAGTTCCTTTCCCACAAGGGACTGAGAATAAGAAGCTATATAGTTCTGTCTGGTGTGAACTTTTACTTTAGGTTTTCAAGGTAATTTCTCAGTAGTTGAATGCCAGAGCTGGATTTATGGACTCCACTGCCTGGCACACAAGGATAAAAAGCTTATTCTAAATTCTGTTTTGTTTCCATCTTGAAAAAAAAGAAAAGAAAAACAAGTGCCGTTGGAGAGAGCTTTCAAACACATGAACGAATAGATTTTTAAAAAGTGGAACCTTGTGTGGTAAGAATTCTAACATAGGAGCATAGCAAGTGAAGTTTCTGTTTTAGAAATAAACCTGCCAAGTGTCTCTCGTGAGATTTTTTTCTTTTTAATTGTACAACTTTGTTGGTCAGCAGGATAAACTGTAGCTTCATATGACCTTTACCTTTGAACTCTGAAATACGCTTCATCATAACTAGTTCTACCACTTTGACAAATTATTAAATTGTCGCGATGCTGTTCACAGTGGAGTTCATTTTTAGAAATGAGATAGTCAGCTGTTTGGTGTTGTAGGGAGATAGAGTGAGGGGACCTGGCCACAGGGACAAATTGCTTTGCAAGCTGGAAAATGTCAGTCAGCAAACAAGAAAAGGCCCTGCATGAATGAGATGAGGAAAAGTGCTTCCCTGTTCAGGAGGCGTGTGGGAAATCTCACCTAAAGGACAAGTAGTAGCATCAGCTAGCTGTTTTTAAAATATAATTAAATTTTTTTTTAAATTTTATTTCCCTACCTTGATTGAAGCATATTAGACAAATAAAAATGATGTTTATTTGGTATGATGTGGTATAGTGTGTTATGTAGTGGCTGACATAGTCAAGGTCATCGATGTGCCCATTAACTCACATACTTAACCTTGTTGTGTGTATGATGTGGACATTTAAAATCTACTCTCAGCATATTCCATGATCCAATACGGTGTTATCTCGTACTGCCGTTGGATCTGTAATGTTCAACATGTGCTCGAAGTGGGGCTTTGGAAGGTGATCGAATCCTGTAGAGATGCTACACTCGTCAGTAGATTGATCCATTGATGACTAAGTTCATAGCTAAATGTGTTGTTGAGTCAGGGCAGATCAGAGGAAGTGTGATGTTGGGTATGTTGCCTTTGGAGGGAGCGTTTTCCTCCCTACTCCTCCTTTCACTCTTCATGTCCTATCTGCCGTGAGGTGAAAGCTTTCCTACCCCAGGACCTTCCACCCTGCCATTCTCCATTGGAGCCAGTCATTGGGGAATGAGTCCTCATAACCGTGAACCAGAATAAACCTCTCCACTAAGTCTGGCATTTCAGGTGTTTTGTCCCAGCCACTGGAAAGCTAACTAATACAACTAACAGTTGTAATACTGTACCTTAAATCCCCAGAAGTTAGTCACATAATGTTAAAAGACTATACCATTTCACCCAGCATCTCTCTCCCTACACAACTACAAATATTTTTAGAATTGAGATTGTCCAAGAAGCCTTTTCTTAACCACGGTAGTCACCAAACATGAAATGTAGAGGTACTTCCTTATGTGTTTATCTTCTGGTCAGGCTGGAGCTAGAGTTTTTAAGGTTAGAATTCTAGCATTAGTTGTAAATTTCTATGCATGGCCCAATGTCTAACTTTTGGGTGTTTCTGTGGTTGACTCATGGACAACATTCTACATGTACACTTTTTCCATATAGTTCTTACCATTATAGTTCTTAAGGGAATCTTCTGCAAATTTTTATGAATTAAAAATAGGTGCTTTTAAGGCTTCCTAGTCAATTCAGTAATAAATCACAGGTAGCCACTAATATGTGTGGAACACCATGAACAAATTATTTTTTCTGTGTTCTGCTTTATAAGTTATGATTCTATCCTTAGAAATTAATTTTATGCTGTCAGCATAACAGTTGATTAAAAATCACTAATAGGAAGCAAAATATAAATGTAGCTTTTTAAAAACCTATCTTTTAGCATATAAAACCACGTAGCAAATGGCTCTATTATTAAGGTACATTTTGGTGGGGTTTTCTGTGAATTCTGGACTGGTTGAAACAAAAATAGCGACGCATTGCTTAAATCAGGTATCGTTTTTAGTCTCAAAAATCAGTCTCTCTTGTTGGAGTGATTAAACCATCTTTGCCCTTTGTCATCAGTATCTCATTTTCCTGTTTGAGTAGTAGAATCATTGCCTAGTTCAGAGATGATCATCATGTTTTCTTGTGGGGTTTAGCACCCACTGACAGTTAGCACTGTTAGGTCCCCTCTCTCCCTTCCTCTCTCTCTTTCTTGACTTAAGCTTCATAAAGCAAGGAGCAGTGATTATAGCCATTGTTAATTAGCATCACCAGTAGAAACTAAGTCATTTCATGGAAATACATAGCTTGAATCTGTTTCCTGACCATGATTTCATATCAGGGTCCACATTAGGTGCTGTAAACAAATATCTTGATTTCTATACTAGTGGGTGGTAGGTTCCCAAAAGAATATAAATGGGACACTATTGGAAGAATGAAGTTGTTAATATGATCATTCTTTAATCAGAATGATGATTTGTAGGGAAATGAGTATTCTCAGTCATTTGAGAGATGAAAAATACATCCATGTGATTTGCCTGTATGGATGTATTTTCTTTGTAGGTAATTTTTTAATCTTTTCTTTGTCTTCAGGGCTTTTGAACTCCCCCCACCCCCCCGAGCCTTGTTTTGTTTTGTTTTTGTCTTCTAATTCATTTTCAGCCTAAATTCCTGTTTAGTGTTCATAACAACAAAATTGAAAGAAGGCAAATATCTAACAGTAGTGAACTAGCTGTACCTAACATCACCAGGAGGCCCACCATGGGGTATCAGGAAGAGAATGTTAGAAAGAGATATTGTAGGGCCAGGGATTTGACTCAGTGGTTCCAGCACCTGCCTTGCAAGCACGGGGGCCCAGGTTTGATCCCTGGTAACCACATAGAGCAATGCTGGATGTGGTGACATACACCTACCAGCAGTCAGTATCACACACCACAGTGCTGGGCATGGTGACTCATGCCTGTAATCCCAGCACTCAGGAGGCAAAGGCAGGAGGATTGCTGTGAGTTGGAGGTTCGTCTGGGCTACATAGTAAGCTCAGGGCCAGCCTGAACTACAAAGCAAAACCCTGTCTCAAAACAAAAAAGAAAGAAAGATATTGTAGGGTTAGGGTGATTCGGGGAGATTCAAGGAAGTTAGAGTTCACTCCTGATTGGATGGTATTATTATGTACCTCAATATTTTAATAAATCTTAGGTAGACGAGAAATAGACTGAATAGGACTAAAGTCGAAATTGGTGAAAGCAAACAAAAAAACCCACGTGTCTCCTTTTCACCACAGTGCAGGTGTGTGATTATTTTTGGAAAATGTTCATTCAGAAATGATTATGGCGTGGTCTTATACTTATCCAAATGCTTGTTGGTCATAGAAACTTGTCTTATGAGGTTGATTTTCTGTGAAATCGTTTTTGTTCATCAGAAGAACGCCAGGGCCCAGCTGCGAGGGCCAGGACAGCTTCTGGATCTCCACTTTCTTTCTCAGTGTGAACAGAGAAAGTGCCCAGTGTTTGATTTCTTCTGATAAAGGACATTCGCAGAACATGGGTAGGACGTAATTGCATCTTTTGTGGAAATACAGTATGTACAAGAGTGTTCATGACAATCATTGGTAATGTGTATGTCTGAGTAGGATTATGGACATACTTCTAGCTTTCATGGGCACTTATTTGTACTTTTGTGGTATTGCTTTTATAATAAAACAGTAAGAAAATGTATAGGACAACTTTGACTACACTGTTTTAGATCTTGTTTTTAACTTAATATGTGGCATATAAAATTCCTTAATATATAGCATATAAAATTCCTTACTTCATTGAATTCTATTTTCAAGTTAGTGTCATTTAATATTCCCATTGCATAATGTTCCACCCTGGAATTTATTCAGTTTTTTACACCATTGCCCTTTCATTAGACTTTTAGGTTGTTTCCAGGGTATGGATGTCAGGAATCATACTGTGGTGAAGCTAGAAATCTTTGGGTATGAACTTCTGTCTGTTCTTTTGGCTATTTTCCTAGCCTTGATTCCTACGATTAGAACTCCTGAGTCAAAGGCTATGGATGTTAGGCACTTGATACATGCTGCTAAGTTAAATTACCTTCCAGGAAATGGCCTAATTATTCTTCTGTGGGAGTGCAAATGAGGCTTCTCCAGAGTAGACAGCAATGTGTAAAGATGTGATGTGTGTTCCCCGGAGGGTGCGCCTCTGCCCCCTTCTCTGGAAGCTGTCAGGCACCATGTACCCAGGAGCCCCACTGCTCCTTCCGTAAAGATGGAAAATAGTACATGTAAACCGAAGCGAGATTCGTTCCACTGGTTTTTTTCTGCAGATAATGGCTTAATCTCTACGATCACCTTCTTATTTTACTCTCAGATGAATGAAGGGTTGGTTAAATAAACCCAGGTTGAGGTAATGATTTTCTTATTTAAGAGTTGGCAGTTTTGTGTTTCTTTTTCATATATTCACTGTACAAGGATCTCCTTCTAATTGTCCGTGGTTAAGATGACATGAGTTAAAATTAGAGATACACAGGGCAGAATCTCTGATTACCCAGTGGATGATTTTCATGTTTTCTCTGCCTTGCTAGTGAAAGAGTCTAACCTTGAGCCCGGCCCCAGCAGTTCGTCCTCAGATGATACAAACAGGAAAACTCACAGAATCTGGGGCATTAGCTGCCAGCTCTATTCATTAAGTCTGTGGGAGCCACATGGAAGATTTTCTTTCAATGATAAAATTATTAATAGATGCCCCAGTCATTTCTGAAATCATGCTTGTCATGGTGAGTTTGCATGTGCTGAAATCACAAATTAGTATTTTAGATAGAAGCTTCCTTTATGTCCTGGGTGCAGTTCACGCCAACAGGTAGACATATAGATTTATACCTGTCACCTCAAGTTTTTTAGTATAAAGGAAGATGCTTCTAAGTGGTATCTCAGCTGTTTAGCTTCTTTTGTTCACACTGAACCTGTAGTTGGATTTCTTGGTTGCTAGAAAGTTATTTTATGTTGATTCAGTGTTTTTAAATTTTAAAACATTTGTCTGTCTATAGTTTTCATAAAATTAGTTAATTTAACAGGCTTGTTCAAGCCTGTATTTTACTGGAATCCTGTTTAAGTGTTACCTGTAAGTAAATGGCCAATCAAACAGACTCTAAGAGTCCCGTGTAGAGATTGTGTGTGGTGGTAATATTTGGCCTGTATATAGTTTCCTAAATGTATTAATTATAGAAAAGAAGATTGAGGGAGTATAGTTTTTCCAGAAAAGAACCACTGAATTTAAAATTCCCTTTCTCCCTACATGTTTGTGTTCTTTCTTGACGGAGAGAGTAACACCATTGGTGATGTTTAGAAAAGCTGTGCGTTTTAAATCTTTGGTCCTGAGCCAAAGCTAGAAGCAAGACAAAGCCATCTTCTGCTGCCCCTGTCTCCAAGAAGCTCCAGACCGCGCTGGGCTGTGAGCAGCCAGCCCATCCCGGGCCTTCTCCACACACTTGTTCTTTGCTCACTTGCCTTCCTGACTTCCTGCGTGTTCTCCTGATCTTTGCAGACAGGCGTGTTCTGTGACAAGTCCCCTCTCTCCCTCATGCTGCCCACTGTTTTTTTCTGAGACTCTTACGAGTGTGTTCGAATTTGCTGGAGTGCATTATTTTTTCTGTCTCCACTTTATTATCTCAAGTGCCAGCATCTTCTCTGGCCTAGCAGAGGTTCTCTTCTGTGGAATCTGATGCTTCTAGCCTCCTGGCCCTTCCTGCAGGACTGTACCTGGTATTAGATTCTCCGTGGCCTGCTGCCCCTCCCAGTCTTTCTGTTTTCTTGTCTGCCTCGCAGCAAACAGCACAACACAGCTGGTTCTGAGGAAGCCTGAAGGAGCCAAGTGATTCATAAACTTGAAAGATGGCACGATGATTAAAACTGGGCCAATCACGCGCCTTTGCTCCATTGGGGAGAGTGGTGATGGGTAATGACAGGCGTTAGGAGATCCGAACTGGTGGCTTTATTACGGCCTGATAACGAATCTTGCCGCAGGTGTGGGAGGCCCGGGATGAGCGTCCTTCTCCCACTCCGCAGTGTAGGAAAGCACTAGACAGATTTATCAGCACAGAACGCAGAAGAGTAAAGGATATTGCTGGGATGTGAGGGCTCCTATTGAAATATAAGTACCAAGAGTGCTGACTGCCAGAATGTGGATTTATGGGAAATAAAGCCCTAAAATACTTTCTCCAACAAAAAAACCAGACCTCTTGGAAACAGCTTTTCCTCTCTATGTACTTAGCTCCCATTGAGCTTAAATTGCTGTCAGTATTGTGATAATGACAATTCAATACTGCAGGATGTGGAGGATGAACCAAATAAATTAACCCGCTGCTTTTAAGGGTAGCCCACTCAGTGGCTGCCCCCTTAAAATGCTTTGGAGAGCCTTCGTTGCTCAGTAGGTCTCGAGGCAGTTTTATGTCCAGAAGAAAGAAATGGATTTTATTAAATGTCAGTGAAATAGAGGCAGATAGCTTTGTGGTAGTTAAATTAGTGTAGAATGTTTGTAAGAAAAGTAGTTTGTCTTCGCTTAAATCACTGGAGCAAAACTTTCCCAGCCCTTCCTGCCAGAAAATGTGTTTCTGCTACAAATTCCCATAGATTAGGATTAAAAAGCCAATGGAAAAGGATCGTTTGAGCCTTCTCTCTGCTGTGGGAAGCTCTCCGCACTGTGGCCTAAATATTACAAATCAGGTCCTGCACAGAAACGCTGCTGGAGTTACGAGCTGACGTTTAAGGTTGACGCTATTCGAGGATTGAGAAAATGGACTTGTAGGGCTGAGAGGAAAGGCTGGAGGAAGTGCTGCAGTCGTCCAGTGAGCTGATGCGAAGGACAGGAGTGTTGAGGTGCCTGAAAACTAGAAACCAGTGCGGAGCCCCTGCAGGCGGCAGGCAGGTCATCTGGGCAGTGATTATGGCCCTGCAGTAAAGGCACACAGTGACCTCAACTGAATAGGAGTGGCAGTGTGGGCCTGTAATCCTAGCGCTCTACGAGGCTGAGGCAGGAGGATGGCAAGTTTGAGCCCTACCTGGGGACCTTAACAACCTACTCTCAAAATAAAAATAAATGGAGCTGGGGATGTAGCCCAGTGCAGAGGTGTTGTATTGAAATCCCTTGAAGTAAATAAGTAGTAAGAAAAAGAAAAAAGAGAGACAGAGAGAATAACTTTGAAGTACCTTTCAAACTTTTGAAAAAGTTATACATAAATTGACAGATTACACACATTATATCCTTTGATCTGGAACACAGCGTAAATTGACCAGTGTTTTAGGAGTTGGACAATAATGATGTTTTAATTGCATGAAATAGCAATTAAAGGGTGTTTTCCTTTAAAATGTTTAGCTCAGGGCAGATCCCAGTGTGTTCAAAATAGCGTAGGGACATTAGTACCTGCTGACGGGCTCGTAACAGAGGGTTCGGGGTGATGGTTTTGCCCGCAGTGAATTCAGTGAAGATAGGGACAGAGAAGGAAGGAAAGGGGAGGGAGGGGCCTAGGAAGATCTGTTTGTAGCGTGCCTCACTGTGCCTTCCTTCTCTGTCTAGCAAAATAGAAGTGAAAGGTCCAGTCCTTTCCCCAGGACAGTAGTCTCGTGGGGAAGCAGTAATAACACACCGGTCTCGGAGGAAGGCACACAGACACCGTGGTCAGTGCTCTGTGATGGAGGCCGTGTGACCACAAGACACAAAACAGAACCAGAAATTCTTGGAAAATTACTTAAGTTACAAGAGTTCTCCTCAATAATGATCTTCCTTCATCTGTTGCAGTCTGGTTACTTAGCAGAGAATTTATTTTTTAATGACAAAACATAGAGGTAAAGTAATTGAAACTAGTGGGAAAAGATCAGAAAAATCAAATGCATCACATTTTAAATGGGATCGATTAAATTTTTTCATCTCCAGAAGTGTATTTCTTTCCTTAGCCCGTATCACTTGAAGGTGCAAGGTGCCATTTGCTTGTTTGGTTCTATAAGAGATGATCAAAATGTGTGGTGAATTAAACATTTTTTAAAGAAAATTTATTACAGTAAAAGGCATAGGGCTATTTATCCCCTTCAAAGTGCTCCCTCTTCTCTTGAAGAAATTTATTCCATAGTTCTCGCCACTTTGCAAAGAAGTTCTAAACTTCTCTTTCATCTGTATAAGGTGTGATTAAAAAAAAAAAAAAAAAGGAAAATGCTAATGCTGTGTACAATCCATTGGAAATATCAGTGAAAAACATGACAGCATCTCGTCCTCCTTACTCACCAGACCTGTACTGCGCGCCGTCTGACCTTTCCTGAGAGGCAAAGTGACCATGAAAGGTAGAAATTTAGAGTCAGTTCGGGACCGACTCCAGTCATTTGAGGCAGCCACAGCAGCATAACCAGAGACAGTCACACAAGAGCGCTTCCCAGAGTCACAGCAACGACGGGAGGAACGTGTCAGGCAGGGCAGAGAAAGCCGAGGAGGATTCATAGCTGTTTGTCTTTATGGTAATAATTATTTTTCAGTTTAAATTTCACCCTATTTTTCATATATTTCTTGTAAAACTGTCGCTGAAGGAGAAGTTTCTTGGCTCCTTGGACTCCGAGTCAGATGATAGTCAGGTCTGCAGGGCTTGTTGGAGTCAACCCCCGAGATGGACCAAGCTGAGTCCTCCCCTTCGCCTCTTCTTCTGCCCCCTGCTGGCAGTTTTCCTCAGAGCTCGGGCAGGAGCAGGGCACTGGACCACCCTTCCTGCCATGCTTGGGAGCCGCCAACCACACCTGGACTCCATGAGGAGTCCTGGTTTTTGTTGGCATTGTAACAAGATTTTAATAACAGTTTTTGAAAGGACATCATCTTTTATTTACCAAAGATCTGTGGTTTTTGTAAATTCTAATACATGTTCATTACACTTCCAACATTTCTTCTTCGTTCAGTTACCAGTAAAGTTCTGATATTGTTTTATTTTTCAACCCTTTCCCTAAATTAACTTCATTATAAAAATAAGGGAATGAATTTTTTTTCTTCCTTAGTGTATGAATGTTACAAAAATTGAAATATTCAGTGCAGAACAGTTAAAAAGTAGAAGTTTTCAAAATGCAATCCCCCATCTCCCATTTCTAGAATTACATTTTCTTTGCAATTTGTGTTTATTATTTTATCATTTTATGCAGGAAGACACATTTATATTTTGAGGGGCGTTATGTATAATATTGATCTGTAATGTTTTTTGTTTAACACATTCTGTCTTTTGATGTTAATATATACACATGTGAATGTACGTAAATATTTTAATGTACACAAACACACGCATACTCTTCGCATGCCCTGGCCATCCCACAGAGAGCATTCCCCGTCGTTAGTCCATTCCTGGCTGCTGCACATCACTTTCATTACAGACTTCCTTACTTGTCCGACCATTCCTTCGAGTGGGTTTCAACCTGTGAACCCCTGGAAAGGTGCTGACGGGAGATAGGGCGCCCCTCTTCCTGCGCACACCCCGCCTGCGCCCCAGGCCGGGTGGTATCAGTTTGACTCATCTTGTCTGTTCTCTTCTTCTTTCATCACTTGTCAATTCTACGATGACTGCTGAACCGTTTGGGCTGTTAAATTCGTAACGTACTTGGCAATCTAGGGCCCTCCCCCCCCCCCGCCAACACACACACATGCTGAACTACAGGAGCACCTGGTTCACGATTGCTTCTGTTTGGGAGCAGTTTGATTCACACACAGAAGCACTGGGCAACATTTGGCGTTATTTGTGGGCTCTGCGTCAGGTGCCAAACACAACTCCAGCCATCTCTCCCGCACGAACATGAGTGTGGCCATCTTTTCCAGAATTATATTTAATGTATAAAAAAATTTCCTGTTATTCTCATTTTTGCTCAGACGATGATGAATATAGCGGGGAGGACTCAGGATTGAACCCAGGGTCTTTACACTGAGTTACACCCCTAGCCTTCTTTATTTTTTATTCTAAGACCTGCTCATGCAAAATTGTGCATGCTGAGCTTGAGCTGATGATCCTTCCTGCCTCAGCCTCCCAGAGGGGTGAAAATACAGGACCGCACTGCTATTCTCAGTTCCAGATGGTTCTATTCCTTTGTAATATCTAGAAATAATCTTAGAGGTTTTCTTTGGCCTTACATTAAAATCACAGGAAAACTTAATACAATTTAAGTTTTCATTGAGAGCCTTGGATCTTACTGCCCAGGAGCATAATACATCTTTTGATTAATTTAGTTCTCCCTCTCCCTCTCCACCCCTCCCTGAAGTGCTTCTGTTTTGTGCCATGTGGACTATACATACATGTGTGTTTTTGTTGATCATGAATGTTCAAATCTGTGGTCTTGGCCTTGTTTACGGCCTTGGTCTGCAGTGTGGATGGCGCTGAGAAAACCCTGGTTGTACATCCTCTGATTTCCTCCTTTACAGAAGTCTGGTTTGCTTGCCCTTCATCATTAATACCTTGCTCTCACTGTCACTTCAGAGTGATAAGGGTTAGTTCTTAACTTTTCCGTTCTCTCCTGCCCTCTGGGACGTCACATTCGTGTGGGGTCAGGAGCGGGCGATTTCTTTACTCCCCAGATAACCCTGAGCAGATGCTGCCTTTTTCCACAGGTGCCCCTCATGCTAGTGAGCCTGCTTCCCTCCCAGCTGCCCCCTGGGATGGCAGCCGAGTGCCGGCCCTTGGTGCTCCAGCTGGGCTTCCTTGGTCCCCCGCGCCTCTCTGGCTGGCTGCTGCCCGTTCAGGTTTTTCTGGGGGAAGGAACCAACTCCCAGCTTTCCCAGTTTTTAGCATATTGTAAGAGCATTTAATTTAGCCTTAGAGCTGTATTTCATTTTCCCAAGACAGCTGCAGTTACTCTTAGCACCATGCTATGTAGATCCTCCGCCTGATTTCTCATCTTCTAAACCTGAAGCTGGCCTCGTGACGAAGTAGCAAACACATTCATCCTGCGTCTGCTTTGGCGGGACACGGTGTCCTTTCTGGCTCTGTTCTGTGAGTATGGCCAGGAAGAGACTGGCTCCAATGGGGACAGCCAAGGGTGACTGGATGTGTCTGACTTGTAAGCTTAGGTTTTGGGGTATTTTTTAAATTGTTGTTTATTGTTTTTGTTAATTGTTTAAATTGTTGTTTTGTGTGTGTGTGTGCCTCTTCTGATTTATTAGAACCTAAATATTGAGAAAGATAGCTAGGAAATGCAAATAAAATGTGAATTTACTCTTCTTTTTGGTATTCTCTCCTTTATTTGGAGAGGAAAGGATACAGAATATATTGAAGTGAACTAAAGTTTGCCTCCAATTGTAGAAATTTTAAAAATTCTCTTGTGCCGCCAGATGTGGTGATGTGTACTTATAATCCCAGCACTCAGGAGGCTGAGGGAAGAGGATTAACTGCAAGTTCAAGTTCAAGGCCAGCAAGGGTTACATAGTGAGTTCCAGGCCAGGCCAGGCCAGGCTCAACTACATAGGGAGACCTTGTCTCAAAAAAAAAAGTCTCTGATGGAATCTGTTACCAGCATTTGCTTATAAAAGATTAATGTATTTCTGGATTATATGCCTTTAATTGTGTATTACATAAATATTTTCTTAAATGATTTAAATTGGACATATTAAGAAAATATTTTGGGGGGGCTCATAACAATGCAAAAAAGTCCTAGAACTAACTATCTTCTGCACTATTGCAAGTATTCTCAACCAGTTGTATTTTACATTAAAGTTTTTCCGCTGGGTTTTAAGTTATAGATTCTTTCTTTTGCATAAAAACACTAGCTACTGGGAAGTTTTGGAAGCAAATTCGTCTTACTCTGTAACATGAATTTCTGCTCAGAGTCCTTGTCAAACCGTTTTCTTGGATTAAATGAAAAACATAGACTAGTTTCAGCTACTCTGGCTTAACCCATAACTGATATCTCTGTTTTAGTGAAACACTTAGGAGGCTTTGATTTCACACTTTACGAAATAAATTAGTTCCTAGGTAGTTATTTGAAGAACTGCTGCAGCGCTTTGTATGAACTCCTGTGTCTCTTGGTGTGTTGGTGCCACCTAGTGGCTTGGCTCTGTCATAACTGCAGTGCTCACATCTCTGCCGTGACCCAGGCAGGGTAGGATGTACCAGGAACTCTTCCCACCCTGCAGATCATCTGTTCTAAATCTACATTGAAAATCTTGAGTGACTTGCTTGTGGCCACATCGTCAGACAGAAGTAGTGGTCGAGGCCTCTGCTGCATAGCTGCGTTCTGAGAGGCTGTGCCTGTGCTGTTTGTCCCCAGCTCCTGCTGTTTGAGCGGTCGTGGATGAACAGATGGAAGTCTTCCGTGCTGCACGAAGGGGAAGGGAACATCCGCAGCGTCAAGTGGAAGGGCCACCTGATCGCCTGGGCCAATAACATGGTAACGCTCACCCCTGCCTTCTGAACGTGCGATGGGCAGCGCAGGCTGGGTAGGGCCGTGACAGAGCAGAGGACAGTCACTTATAAAAAGCACGGATGGGGGTCGATACCATACCTGGTTAAAGAAATTAGGCTGCTTTTGGCTTCCATAAGATAGTAATCCCCAGCAGATTCGGACTCTATTTTAGAATAGAAAACCTGGGCGTGGAGAGTGGTCTCAAGGATGAGCAGCCATCTTAATAATTAAGGGGTGCACTGGACCAGCGGTTTGCCGGCCTGGTGTGAAATAAGTACAGAATGTGGCTGATTTCTCTGTCCTTCTAGCGTAATCCAAGACAGAAGCCTACGCTTGCCTTTAAGAGAGCAGATCCACCATTTCAGTGCCACACTCAGAGTTTACTCAATAAAAATTAGGGCCAGCTCCTATCTGGCTTTATCTTTGAAAGTTTCAAGATATGATTTAGTAAATCAGCTTTTTTTTTTTTCCACGCTGGGGATTGAACTGGGATCTTTGTACTGAGCCATATCCCTTTGTACTGAGGATCTTTGTACCTCTGTAGTTTTTATGTTGAGACAGGATTTCACTCAGGTGCCCGAGGCTGGGATAGGATTCCTGATTCTCCTGCCTCAGCCTCCCAGAGTGCCAGGATTACAGGGTGGCACTACCACACCCAGCTTCATTCAGTTCTAAGTGATCGTCTCCATACGACTCATTCTCACAGAAAGTTAAACCAACCTATGGTTTCGCAGTCTGTTCTTGGCAGCTTGTTTGAGGTTCCCACCGAGAACTTTAAAATGCCAGGTGCAGCTTTTTTATAAGGTAGATTTCTCAAAATCAAAGCTCATTTTGGGGGTGCAACAATACAATTAGAAATGTTACTTGTCTGTCATTGTGGAAATGGAGTTAATGATGTCTATACAGTTCACGTTTGCGTGGGATTTGAGTCACCAGACCACCCACCGATAAAATAGCCTTTGTCCACAGAGATGTTTGGACGTTTCCTTGTGGTTTTGGTTCTTGTGGAGTCTGTGAGGAGCAGGAGGAGTCTCCCGGTGTAGCTGACAACCTCACCCCAGTGTTTTGCAGGGCTCCTTTGTGGTGGTGGGCAGCAGGGACTGTTAATAAGTCTTCCCTCCTTCCCTTCTTCTGAGCAGAGAATGTTCAGTGCTGTGTTGTTCTCCAGGGTGTGAAGATTTTTGACATCACCTCGAAGCAAAGAATCACCAACGTGCCCCGGGACGATGTGAGCCTCCGCCCAGACATGTACCCCTGTAGCCTGTGCTGGAAGGACGGCGTGACACTGGTCATCGGCTGGGGCACTTCCATCACGGTGCGTTTGCTCACCTCTGTTGTAAATGTGTGTTGCTAGACGGCCCTGACCTAGCCCCAGGGAGTAGGAGCTCTCAGATGGCTTCTGCAACCCCCAGTTTTTACCTGTTGCACTGACAGGACAGCTGTTTAATTCATTTCCATGCATAAGATTTAGGGTACCGTACATTCTCTCTTTTCTCTAGCACGCAGTACCACCCAGCTGAGCTCTTCTATGCTCAGAATCGTGCTGCTGTTTTTTATCTTTTTTTAATTTCCTCCAGCCCACTTGTGAGGCCGTGGCCATTTGTGGAGCAGGTGGGTAATTTCGCTGGTTAGCCAAGTTTTCTTTTTATTATTCTGTCTTCCATAGCTTTGACCCTTAGCTTCTCTATCTGAGTTATTGATGGTGAAAAGGGAAAGTTAAAACTAAATCATCCTGTTCGCTTGGTAATTTTGACAGAGTAGAGGCCCAGGCTTATTATCAGTAACAAGATCTGGGAATATTCTCTGGCATATAATTATCTGACCCTGTGTGCCTGGGCAAATGAAATCTAGCTGTTCTATAACAGGGGCCAGAGCTCAATCCTATTTTTCTCCCGCAAACCAGTGCTTCTGTCAGAGTAGATACTTCATAACCCAAACTCATCTACTTGCCTTTAGAAGCATATTATTTAATTCAAACAAACTAAAAATCAACTGAGTTTAAAATGGTACGAGAAGGTGTCCCAGCGATCATCTAACAGAAGACTCAGGCTTTGGGAGCAGGCAGGCCCGGGGTCTGTGGCAACTTCCCCTCCCTGTGTCACCCCCTCAGTCCTTCTGTCCATGCCTGCAGAGTGGTGGCTCAGTCATGGCTCGCATGCGACTTTGGGGGAGCAGATGACAAGGGGAGCGCTAGCAAGTGGTTGCAGACAGTCAGACTTATTAGAGTTGCTTAGTAAATGTCAGCTTTTGGTTATGTTGAGAATAGTACATAGGTCACAAAAGAGGCATTACTTTTCAAAATGCACTCTTGTCTGGACAGGAAAAGCGCAGAATTTACTAATGCTATAATAGTTATTTCCAAAACCATCACTGCTACTTTAGAGATACGAGCTTCCTGGCCCTCACGCTAGAATGGATTTTCTTTATTTTTAGCTTGAATATATAAAGTGGTTGTTTTCACGTGCTTGGTCAACGCACCTGATTCATACTTAGGAAAATATACCCAAATCTTGTATAAATTGACCTCCTGTCCCTCTATTCCTATTCCATGTGTATGGTTTTCGATCCGCTAAGTTTATATTCTTGTTTAAATCCTTTTTATTCATTTTACACAATATTGAGTCCTGATGTGAGATTTTCATACATGTGTATATTGTAATATATTTCAGTCTCAACCCCGTTACCCTGCCAGCGTTTCCTTCCTTTATTCCCTTCGTCTGATTTAATAGTATCTCTTTTACTCTGATGCTATCTCTTTCCACATTCAAATAAATTTATATTCTTGATATCTTAAACATTATTTGAGTTTGTTTTCCTCTGTAAGTTTCTCTCTATTGTAGAATTTTCCAGAGTGTAGCCACACTTTAGAGTCAGTTATGAATGATCCCTATCTAGAAGAAAAAGGAAAAAAGTCTTATACTGATGAAAGTCAGGTAAAATCAGCACTTGACTGTAAGATCAGTCTTATCTGAGTGGCTGAATTTACATAAATCCTTCCTGTTTGTTATTATAAAATTGAATGTTTTCCTTCAGAAACCACAGCGTGGGAGGTAGCAAATTCCCACAGTGTTACCTACAAACGTCATCAGTGGCCCTGTGAGGTGCGTGTTGTGTCCGTGTATGTGTGAGAGGGTGGAAGGGGACAGATTGGAAAACAGACCTGCCATAAGTGTGTACGCTTCTGCCCTGACTGCGTACATACAACTGAAGATCAAGGTCGGCGTGATCTTTCTGTGAACAGCTGGTAGTCACGTGTTAGACTCCCAGGCCCCAGTCTTGTCACCACTACTGCTTCCCCTTCTCTCCTCTGCACCTGTCCTTGTTCCCTTAAAAAAAAATGTGAAAAATGCCATACTCCTCACGGGCTGTGGCTGCCAACTCCCAATCCTGTAATACAGTGACACAATACGCTTGAGATAACGGGTGTGTGCCCCTCCGGAAAGTCCCTTTACCAGCAGTGAGCTGGCTCACTGACGTGTGAGCAGAAATGCCGTATCTAACGTGAGCATCAGTCACCCAGCCGTGGATCTTTTGGTTAAATCTTCCCAACACAACCCTATGTGGACGGTGAAGAAACAGACTGTGAGATCGCTGGACAGTGGGGATCCATTCTGAGAAGCTCCTCGTGCCGATTTCATCCCTGGGTGTATGCCGTAGAGAGTGCTTAGACCAGCTGAGGCGCGGAGCCAGAGTCTGCGGCCACCACTGTACATGTGCTCTGTGGGGCGCCGCAGGCTCCTGTGTAGTGTTTCAGAGAGCGGGTCATTAGAGTATGTTAAGACGGTGTTGAATAACCCTGTGCCTGTCTCTCTGTGCGTCTCTGTCTCTTGCTCTGAGTCTCCTTCTCCTCCCCTTCTCCTCCTCCTCCTCATACTTCTCCCTCTCTGTTTTCCCCTCTCTCTCTAATGTACTGTGGGTTGAACCAAGGCCTTTGCGCACACCCTCAGCCCACTTCTAATTTTTGTTTTAGTCAAGGCCTTGATGACTGGCCCAGACTGGACTCAAACTTGCCGCCCTCCCACCTCAGTTTCCCACAGTGCTGGGTTACAGGCGTGTCCCACTGAGCCAGTTTATGACTATGACTTAATTGAGTAACGTGGGAGAATGAGTATAAATAATGGTTCCTGCGTATCATTCAAATTAATTTCTATCATTAAAGTCACATCACAGGTTGTACACATTCCATCTTCTGGGCTACATGGTCAGTTTAACAAAAGTACCATACATCAAATAGTCTGTTATGAAGAATTCTCCCTAGCTGAGGAGAATAACCTGTGGATTTGTTTTGCAGATCTGCTCGGTGAAGGAACGGCACGCCAGCGAAATGCGGGACTTGCCGAGTCGCTATGTCGAGATAGGTACGGCTCCCTCACGTGTGTCCTCCGGGTGTAAAGCTGCAAAAAGCCTCCTCTGACAGAGCGGCAGCCAGAGGCCGCGTCCCTCCTCAAGTTCTTCTCTCAGTGTGGACGTTAAGTAGGCCCGGAGCTTATACGATCGGAAGCTCGACTCACGTGGTTATAGTGTTTATATCTGGGCTCTTTTGTACTTGATGTCAAATGTTTGATTTAGTTTTTTTTCTGCTTTAGAGAAGGACAAATACATAGGTCCAGATTATGGGCAAAAATGGCATACGTACAACGTACTAAGAAAAACTGAGGAATAAGATAGTAATAAGAAAAGCAGTATTGTCTCACTGTCCTCCTCTTTTTTTCCTCCCCTCCCTTCTGTACCGGGGGGTGAGGAGAAAACTGAAGCTCTCAGTGCATCACATACGGAGAAATAATATTTGCATTTGTTAATATAAATGTGTAGAAGTCATTGGCAGGCCAGTGTCAGACACAGCAGGTGTCTTCTTCTCCTTGTTGGCATCTTGATCACGTGCTCGGTGTGGCCTCGTGCCGTGTGTGTCACCCACATGAACCCACCTCTCGTGGCAGCCCTGGCAGGTCCAGCTTTCCAGTCTGTGGGTGAAGAAATTGGGCAGCGCTTGGTGGTAAGGTGGGTAGAAAACAGCTGTCCAGGATCACCAGAAAGGTGCGGAGGAACTGGACAGTTTGTTGGGGAATTTGTGCTCATGACGAGGTTGAGGTTGCCCAGCCTTTCTGAGGGGTGGTGAGGCTGGTCCCTTCCTGGACAGTGTGAGAGTCCAGCTGCCATTGTGGCCGGCCTGAGGTCATACCGGCACTAGTACTTGCTCACTAAGTCACGCAGTGACGACACCTGCACACTCCCATCGCCCTCTGGCTGCCCGCAGTCGTCCCCATGGTGGCTGTGTTGGCAGCGCTGTGGGGTCCTGTCACTGCCGTATAGCTCACGTGTACTGTGATCTGTGTGCGACAGGCCGCGCGTAGGGACTCTCGGGCTCAGAGTACTGACATGTTACGACTGTGCTTAGTGATTAAGTACTGTTTTCAGAGCACACCTTAAGAATACAAACGATTTCCACAGCAGGAGGCAGAGTGGTTTGGATGAGTCCTTGAGGAGGATAAAGGGAAGGAGAAATGTAAGGAGGACTGGATTACAATTCGCATTAGCCCTGAAGAGTACCAGCCACTGTTTTTTAGTAAATGTAGTAAAAATGGCCCTGAGATTAAAGAAAGGTCTGTGAGGGCACATTCTTTAAAGCCAGATGTTTCTGCCCCTTTCTTGTAAGTCAAGATCACCAAAACAACATCAGAGTCATTTCCACTAATAGGATATTGACAATGAAGGAAAATAGTGATGGTCATATAGAGAAAGTGCACGGGCCAGCTGCCCACTCACAAGACTCCACACGTAGGGTTGTCAGGCATCTTCTTCTAGATGACACTGTAAAAAGTAGACAGTGGTCTGTGCCTGTTGTACGCATTTTAACCTCGCTTGGATGTCTGGTGTCCTCACAAGACTCTCCAGTCTGCCTGGGCCTCTGCGGAATGGTAGTTGAAGAGCTGGTTCCTGGTTGGTGAATGAAGCCATTGTTGTTGGTATCATTCTCTGGGCACCTGCTGCAAGAGGCTGATGGCTTACATGCAAGAAATTAATGGTTGACCGTTTCTCTTGATCTCCTGTGGAAATGTGTTTAAAAAACCGTCGAGTTAAACAACTCCACAAGAATCTATAGAGGTGACAGAGAAACCAAGAAGAAAAGAAGAGGAGGAGTCATTTTAAAAAGCACATTCATGCAGATGAATGGGTCTCACTGGGACATTTTCATACACGTACATTACATACTGTGTCGGTCAGGGTTCTCTGGAGGAAGCTTGTTTATGTAGGAGGACGTGTTAGGTGGGCTTACAGCACCAGAGGCAGGAGAGTCCACAGTGGCCATCTGCGTGCTGGAGAGGAGGACGATCCGGTCCAGCTCAGTCCGAGAAGCTGGATGATGCAATACAGGAGCGACCAAGGATGCAACGTGAGTCCTACAGCGAAGGCTTGGAAGCTCCCCCGAGATTCCCTGGAGTGAGTCCGTGTCCAGGGGCTGAAGAAACCGGAGTCTGATCCCGTGGTTGATGGCATTAGCAAAAGGCACACCTGAGCAAGCAAAATGGAGCTTTTCAAGTGCAGACCAACTTCCTCTTCCTCCATGCTTTCCACCCACGCTGTAGTTACAGATGGCACTGCCACAGCCAGGGACGGGCTTCCTTCCTCTGTGTGCTGGCCTACATGCCCACCATGGCTGGAAACACCCGAAGTCACACCGAGAAGTGTGCTTCACTGAGCTGCTGGGCCGCCCCTTCTCCAGTCAGCGCACAGCCAGGATTACCAGTCCCACGTATTTTAATCACGGCTGTCCTGTTACCCTCCCTCCCCTTCCTTTCGGCCCCCTTCTGCATCCCTCACGGTTTCCCTGGTTTTCATGTAGCCTTTTGTGTGTTGTTTCCAGTTTAATGAAGCCATGTCAGTACTTTTAACTGGTCGTGCGCCATGATCTTAGAATTTAGCTGAGTCATTGTGCTTTCAGACTGCAGCACAGTGACCTGGAAACTGGAGATGTGTTTGTACAGTGCATGAGAGCCAGGAGATGATTTTTCCTTGGATTTAAGCATCTCTCTTCAGCCTCCTTTTGTTATCGTGGCTTTGGTGTGCAGGTTACAACAGTTCTGTACAGGGTGACATGGTTCCGGCTCTTCTCAGTAGAGATTCTGATGGCCGCTGCCACACTCAGGGTGTCTTTATGAGATCCTACCTACGTGAAATTTTCTCTTGTATTGCAGCTTGACTCTACCATAGAGTCAAAATTAATTCTGTTCTGCATTGAATTTTCCCCAACATTATTTTATTTAAAAATTTTTTTTAAATATACAGAAAAGTAATTTATACTGAGCACCATACATCTTAGGTTCTTCAGTGCAGACTTTGCTGCATTTGCTCTTTTACAAAATCATCTCTTTACCTTTCCTCCCAGAAGGGATAAAAAGCCCTGCCACAGCGTGTTGGAGCCTCGCAGGTTGCTGGAGTGATGTTAAAAGATGCTCTGTGTAATAAGCAGCACTAAAACAGTGAGGCCCCTGAAGTGTTAAGTATGCTTTGTTCCATTCTTAACCACCACCACAAAGCCCAGAGCTAACTACATCACACACAAGATGACATTAAGCTTTTGTGGTATTCTGTCAGTGAGAGAGAAAAGAAGCTGATGTTCATGAGCAAAAAGGCAGCGTTTGGACTCAAGTCAGACGACATCAGATCTGCTGCTCATAACCGAGGGACCAAACAGTTCTTCCCATCAGTTCTGCTATCTAGTTGTGGCCCTCGGTCATACTGTGACTGGATTTTGGAGTTCGTTGATTTCCTTCAAAAGGTGGTTTCTAAATTCTTTCTGTCCGGAACAAAGAATTAGGCAAGACAAGTACAAAAGATAGTGTGGTTTTATGTTTATGAAAAATGGGAAAAGAAACGTGCTCTGCAGGGCAAGTTTGGGTCAACAGAAAGTAGTAAAAGTAGTATAGCCTACAGGGTGAGAATGGACCATTTTGTATCTACTGCTCTTCAGGGAGTGGTCTAGGCCATCCTATCACAAGCCGGCCGAAGTTCTCCCAAGAGGAATGGAGGACAAGATAGCACTCTGATTGGTTCCATGTGTGGGGCAAATCTCCTGGAACTCTGATTGGCAGATCACGCCCACTCTGCAGCCAGTTTGCCACATGCTGGTCTCCTGCCTCAATACCAGTGGGGAGGGGAGGAGAGGCTGTTCCAGGTATGCAAATACACGTCCCCAAATAGAGATTCTTTAGAATTTAAGTCTCACGCCTGGCATGGAACAGCTGCTTATCTCCTCTCTGTAAGACCAGAGGAGATGCCGATGCAGCAGTATGTGTTTTGATTTTGGTTCAGAGAAGCGCCACCTGTGAAGGAGTAGAAATTATACTCTCGCCTGTTTTATTCTGAGATTTACAGCCCTTCGCTGTTTCTGTTGCAGTTGTTAGAGACTCTCTGGATGGATCCTGCTGCCTGATGTGGCTTCCAAAGTGTTTCTAAGGAAAGAGAGTCAAGCCCAGATTACTGCAATTCTTTTAGTCTCTTAAAAAAACAGAACAGCCCCTCATTCCTGGTTTTTTTAGTGTTTAACTTAAGTTTAGGGATGCATTAAAGTAGTTTATATTTACAACATGAAGTCCAACTATCCAGTTTGGACATATATGTGTGTGTGAAATTGTTTGAAACAGGGTCTTATGTAATTCTTGCTGGGCTCAAACTCATGGTGATCCTCCTGCCTCAGCCTCCTCCTGAGAGCTAGGATTATAGACATGAGCCGCCATGCCATCTTTGATTTGGACCTTTTGATCCAGCAGATCCTTGAACATTTCTTCTTGTTTTACATAGGCAGTGTGAGATAGTCCTCGTCAGCACTGTTAAGCACTGTTCTGAACTCTTCCTCCTTGGCATGAGTGCTGATGTTTCATAGAGGAGTTACTTGGATCTGCTGAGTGTTGTCATTTAATTGACACTGATGTTATTTTACCATCAGCTAGTCTTTTTAATTCCCTTCCATGCATTCAGGTCTTGTTGTAACACGGGACTGTGAAATATTATGAAGTCACTTTGACTTTAATATGTCTGCTTCATAGCACAGCCCCGAAGCTGCCGAACTGTTGTGATTTCCAAATGTATTTTCATTGATCAGCAGCCATGTTTACAAAGTGTCTGGATTCATGGAAAAGTCTCTGGGCTGTACAGTCAGGTATGCAGGACTGCTGTCTAAAGACTGAGGTAAGAACGTCTTGGGCACAAGGCTGTATCCTAAGGGGCCTGTAAATAAATGCAAGACCATTGAAGGTCCTTGTTCTTACTATAAATTGCTTGACATGCATTTTCTTTCATTAAGAATCATAGAAACTGGGGCCGGGGAGTTAGCTCAGTGGTTCCGGCGCCTGTCTTGCAAGCACAAGGGCCCAGGTTCGATTCCCCGGTAACCACATAACAATACTGGGCATGGAGACCC